>RCUC01129356.1:0-63169 GCA_003697995.1 Taxidea taxus jeffersonii
GTCTGGGCATGCAGCCATGAATCCTCCCGTCCTCCCAGCAAGACAGTGCCCCTTCAATGAGGCAGGCTGGTTCCAGTGCAACCTTTGGACAACGCTGCTCATCTCTCCTACCTCTGTTAGCCTGGGTGGGCTTAGTCATTGGGGCACAATGACTAAGCAGAATACAAATGGAAGAACTTAGCCATAAGTGCCCTGTCACGAAGTGCCTTCAAAAGAGGGGAAAGATCCCTCTTGTTTTAAGAAAAGGTATGGTCTGAACAGGATCCAGATCACCAGTGACATCATTGAAACAGTGAACAAGGGCACACAGCCTTCCAAAAACTCTCTGGTAGCAACATCAGCAATGGCAATGAAATAGGGACTGTTCAGATCTATAGTTTTCTCCCTACCTGCTATTTGGAAGCCAGACTGGCCACTTTAGAATTCTTACATAATTCTGGGCAAGTGGGTATTAGAGTACTTAATTTGGAAGTTATGGAGTTATAACTTTATTTGTGTCTGGAGGTGGCAAGATAGTCATGCTAAAATATTTTTGAGATAGGTATTATAATTAATTTTAATTTTATGAGTGTATGAAGACTTGGAAGCAGTGCCAGGATTGAGGCAAGAAGGAGGAATCTAATCTAGGATTCAAAACACACTCAAGACTGGTTTTACAAGTAATTTTGCATTAGCCCCTGTTTTGAAAGACCACAGAGCATTTTCTAGACTTCAGCAGTGGTGCTGATAATCCCCAATTTTTAAAAAATTAATTCAAATTCTCCCCCACATCTTCTAGAAACAGAGGCAGAAATTCGAACCATAATAGATGTCTTCCAAAGTGACCATGAGTCATAGCAGGAAGTGTAACAATCAGGAGAGGTAGGCTGAAATAATGCCAAGTCATCCATCTGATGGACTGTGGGTCTAATCAAGTTGAAGCTTGTCCTCCAAAGGAACATTCTTGTTTTTCAATTTATTTTAATGTGTATGATGAAAGCTATCTATTTTTGACTAGTCTGTAAGGTGCTGCAGAGAGGATGGCATCACATCATAGAAAGAGATATGGAGAAGGAAGAGAAGAAGATTCTTGTTCTTTCTCCTCGACTTAGTGGCCACGTGATCTAGGGAAGTTACCTAATTTCACAGGATTAAAAAAATGCATCAGCTACTTAAGTAGGAACTAGACCAGATCATTAAGGGTCTTTCCAAAACAGCTATATGTATTTTCAATGTTCAAAGGTCATATTATGTTTCTTGGTACGATAATTGTCTTTCTCATTTTCTCTTTGTTTTTGAATATTATACAAAGAGTGTTTGTTGCCAATTAAAACTATTTTAATAAAGAATTTCTACTATTAGTATATCTGTTTTCCTAGTTCAAGAATTGCTGAAATGGTATAATGAGAAACTTAAGTAATTTGGCTGACAGAACTCTGGTTCCCATACATTATTTTAAAGTTGGAATGGAAGTGAGATCTTGATCCTAAATCTTTTGCAACATTGTTGACCCGACTCTCTGGAATTGAGAGGAGGGAATCTTCTCTGGTGTTCCAAAGGCCACCAAAATTCTCATTTTGGGTTAATATGGCGAGGATAAGCTTTGGAGCACCACATTCCTTGGTGGTTGTGAGACCATGGGCTGGTTTCTTAATCTAATATTTTTTCAGCCATCTTAGAATAAAGGTTGCTTTATGGATTAAATAATAACCAGAAGGTCTTAATAAATTGCATTGCTCTATAAAGGGTAAAGGGCAGGTGTTTATTAGAATTGTGTAAATTAGGGACGCCTGGGTGGCTCAGTTGGTTAAGCGGCTGCCTTTGGCTCAGGTCATGATCCCAGCGTCCTGGGATCGAGTCCCACATCGGGCTCCTTGCTCAGCAGTGAGTCTGTTTCTCCCTCTGCCTGCCACTCTGTCTGTGCTCACTCTCTCTGACAAATAAAATCTTAAAAAAAAAAAAAAGAATTGTGTAAATTAGTTGTGCTAACAGAAAGAAATTCTTTTCTTCAATCTTTTTCTTTGTGTAAAAATATTTTTATTGTTTTTCAATTCCTGACTAAGATTGCCAAACATAAACTATTTAATGTGCAAAAATTGTTGAGTTTTCTTAAAATCAAATCTCGGCATCACAAAGTGATGTTTGTTATATTTTGAATTCCTTAGAATAGAATATTCTTTTTTTTTTTACTTTATTTAAGCTTTATTTAAACATATAATGTTCTTATCAGAATCATTATACTCTCAAAAGAGTAAGGATAAAAATTTTAAAAAATTAAGAACAAATAAACTAGTTATTACTTAGTTCATTCTCATCCAATTATAATATGTACTTGAATATCTTCTAAAAAGGAACATTTCTACCTAATGAATTCATTCACCAGTGCACAAAATAGAAGGTAAGGTAAAGTTACAAAAACCTTTAAAGAAACAATAGAAATTAAGCACACACTTTCAGTAGTCTAGCAGTGGAAATAGCTGAAAATCATGAGCAATTTAATAAGCTAATATTTAAACATCTGCCCTTTAATAAATATCAAGCAATAAACAATTAAGTTGGTGCATCAAGAAGCTGATTTAGAGATAACAATTAGGAGGTAAAAATGCCAAACTAATTTTTTCCTTCCACTTTATAGAATATTTTACTATAGTTGCTGAATACACAATTTCCCTCTTACCACTTTGAAGACTTCTGTCATGAAAATAATAATTGATTTGTCCAATGTTTTGATATAACAGGCTTCTCAGTGGTATTTTGTCTCATTGCCGACTAAAATTTATGTCCCCATGAAACACAATTTTTATTATCTTAGGAGCGCCTTGGGGACTTGGTATATTAATTAGTTTGTCACTTGCCTGTCTATAATGTTGTGACAGGCAGAAGTGGGAAGACATGAACCTCTGACTGCAAAGCTTCTGATACATGGAGTTTGTAGTTCTCCTTTCTGTCGGGGACTTCCCTTCAATTCTGAGGTACAGCTGCTGCTTATCTGGCTTCTAGCTTGGCAGAGAGCATGGCCTCTGAGTTCCTTTTCACAAGGAACGTCTGTGGATTCAACTGTAAGCCTTAAACGGTGCATTGGTTATTTTGCCTTCTTCCAGAAAATCAGTTTCCTGGAATATATTGGGAAGCATTTTCCACCCCCTTTCCAGCACATATTCATACATATATGTGAAGCGGTGAGTATATTCATTCTGGCTTTCTCACAGCCTGGCCTGAATCATTCTATAAAGTGTGTATGTTGTGCCATTTCTCAGGGATTCTCAGTCTCTGGCTCTGGTACCTGGCTCCCTAACTTTGGCTGCCTTCCCTTTCCTCGTGTCAAACTTCCCCCTCACCGGTCTGTTCAAGTTCTTAAATCCATGGCCCGGGGTCTCTCCTTCCGTGGAAACCTCAAGTAAGGCATCCTAGAGCTGTCTGCATTTCATTCCTTTCTTTCCCTCTCCTTGGCTGGCATGAGAGAGCTTGGGAACTGATAGTTGCCGAATTGTCTCACTCAGCTTTCTGGGGTCTGCCACAGACCTGATTCTGAAAGATTCCAGAAAAATCTTTGTGCCATCAGGTTTATCTGCCCTCTCTTCATCCCGCCAGAACTGGCCATAGTTTTTCAGTTGCTTGGATTGTTACCTGTTTACTTCCCACGTTCCAGAAATCCACGGGCTTACCCAGAATTTGTCCACTCATCCAGCCAACTCACCACTCGAGACATGTATGTTGCCAAACTACCTCTTCATTGTCACGGGGGGCAGAGGATCTGTCTCGGTTATCTGTTACTCCAAACTATTTAAAAACAACGACCCCTTATTTCTCATGATTCTGTGGATTCTCTGGCTTTGGTGAGGATGTTCTGCTCCTCTCAGGGATCGCTTATGTGGCCGCATTCAGCTGGGAGCTCTGTTGGGCTGGAACATTCAGAATGGCTTCTTTCACACATTTGGGACCTCAGCTGGTACCTGGAATGGCTGGGATTTACTGGGTCTTTCTTTCTCCATCTGGTTTCTCATTGTATTGATAGTCTAGCTGAGCTTCTTTACCTGGCAGCTGGTGTCTAAGGTGAAGGCAGAAGGTCTAAGATCTTTGAAAGCCTTGACTCAGGGGTCCCCGTGAAGTGAAGACTCATTATTTCTTTTGCCTCCTCTTGGTCAAAGCAAGTCATTGACCTCTTGGTCAAACCAGCCCAGGTTTAAGGGGCGGAGAAATAAATTCTACCTCTTGATGGAAGGAGTAGCAGGCCCCTGTAGGAATGAGAAGAATGGTCGGTGGCCATCTTTGGCAATAATCTGCCATTAGCACATAATTTCTTTCACTTGTTTTTTCATCTTATTACTCCTCCTCTTCCAATGATTTAGCTTACCTTAGCCAGAGATTTTCTTCTCATTTTCCTTGGGTCTTCAGTCTACCAATGCCAATCCGTCCTATATAATATGCCTCTTTTGAACATATTCCACAAGGCAGAGTGGAACCACTCGGTACAACAGCTGAGATATCTCTTACTTATCTACAAGATATCTTGTAGTCTCCTTGGTAACTACTTCAGTAGTTCTGTCTGTGCTTAATTTTTTTTTAATTTTTATTTTAAGTAGGCTGTGTGCCCAATATGGGACCTGAACTCATCATAAACCTGAGATCAAGAGTCACATGCCCTACTGGCTGAGAGATCCAGATACTCCCTGTTCTTAAAGGTTCGATTATTTTTTTTATTAGAAATATAATGGACACACAATATTACATTACATTCAGGTATACAACATAGTCCTTCCACAGTCTGCACACTATGCTGTGCTCATTACAGTGTAGCTACCATCTGTCACCATATAACCCTTCTTCAACCCCATTGACTATATTCCTTATGCTGTACCTTTTGCCCCCAGGACTTACCCATTCCATCCCTGGAAGCCTGTACCTAATTATTTAAAAACAAAAAGTTGCAAACATCTCAAGCTCTCTACTTACCAGATGAGTACCTAGAAGAACTGCCTTGGCTATTTGAGTATTCTTGTCATATAATCCTCTGCTTGTCATTTTATAAGAGGCACGTATAACAGGAAGTTAGAGCTGGCTACTGGCAGAATTAGCTTCCTTTTCCTAGTATTTTAAAGCGTGAAAAATCTGAGAAACTTAGAATTGTACTTTTGCAACTGCCACTTGAAGCAGCTTGTTGGCCTTGTCCTTGTGGACACCTGTCAAGCATTTCTGTCTCATTATCTCCCAGAGTTCCTTGTGATGGAAAAGGAAGGTGGACCTTAGCAGTTTACCCTTCTTCCCACCCTCTCTCTTCAGAGAGTGCTCCTTGAATTAAAAACAAGCATGAGATCAGTTTTTGGGCAAAAAGTATTTCTTCCTTGTCTTATCCTCCTTTTTTGTTATTTTTTTTTTGGTTCTATTAAAAGATTTGTCCTAGAGCCAAGAGAATTTTTGGAGAGTGTTTTAGAAATTAATTAAAAAGAGACATCTTCTGTATCTCTAGTATTCAATAAAATGAAATTATTTACTGTTTGCTCTTTTCTCAGCAGGGAAATAATTACTCAAATGACTGAAAGCTATGTCCTTTCACCTCATTTTACAGATATTTTGAAACCTCTTTTTTGCTTCTCTAAAGAGCAGTTCAAGAAGAAAAGGTATTTGCATATTTTTTCTGTCATGTTATAATTGTAAAACCAAGCCATCTAAAAAACTAAGAAGGTCTTCATCTTCACATTACTGTCATGTTATTCCACATGACTGGCTTAACCAGAACAAAACCAGTGTCATTCACCAGATGGGGCAGATTCTGGAAAATTCCATGTAGAGGTAGAATACACTATTCAGAGGGCCTACCAGCCAATGAGGAGGCCAGCTATTAAATGTTCCTGGAGGTGTGGGGTGAGGTGGCAGAGTCTGACAAAGGTGTTTTAGTGCTCCAAAAGCTTAGCCTGGCTTGGCGAGGGAGAAAACTGGCACAGAGCATTTTTGGAGTCCTAACTGTGAACCCTTAGTGTTAGAGAAGCCTATTCTTGCCAGCAAGGCCTCTAGCCACAACTCAGGGGCTTAAGAAGAAAATTAGAATTTCCCAAGCAATTGATTAGTAACAGCACGGCAGGACCTTAGTCCAAGAAGAGCAAAGATTCTAACAGGTTTTCCAGCTGAGAAATGAGGCAAAGACTATTTGCCAGATGTGGAACACAGACATCAGAATGTTGTTGCAGGCAGAGCTAGAGCTCTTCAGATTCCTTTGAAGTAAGGTGGCTGTGGGGGTTCCTTGCCTTCATCTGTGGGATATTAAGACTCCACAGGTTAGGAACCAGGCAAGGCTCACCACTTTGTATTGTCTCTTCCACCAACTGTGACAAAGTAGGTGAGAAATTAGGGACTTTTTTTTTTTTAAGATTTTATTTATTAATTTATTTGAGAGAGAAAGAATGAGAGAAAGAGCATGAGAGGGGGAAGATGAGAGGGAGAAGCAGACTCCATGGTGGGCAGGAAGCCCGATGTAGGACTCAACCCCGGAACTCCAGGATCATGACCTGAGCTGAAGGCAGCTGCTTAACCCACTGAGCCACCCAGGCATCCCAAGGAACTGTTTTAATTCAGCATGATTTTATGAAAGTATTTTTTTACTTGTGATGCAAATATCCTCAAATTGGCAGGGACACCCCAACCCTTAAGGTGGAGTTTTGCTCCCAAGGAAAAAAAAATTCTGAATGCCTTAGGTACAAAAATTCTTACCAGTGTTTGACTGTCCGTGATGAGATGTAGTAAATTATAGTGGCCAGAGGATGATGGTTGCAAGTTGGTATGTGGAGAGGGTCTGAGAGTATGGAAGAGTGGACTAGGGGGAGGAAACCTCATTTTACAGCTGCAGTGAAGATTGGGGCTGATGTGGGCTGCCACAAAAGGCATGTCCCACATTTGCTAGCCAGGATCCCTCATTTCCCAAATTAACTATTGCTCACTGACTTTAAGTACTTATAGTTTTGTCACCATAGACTTAGCTGAGAAGGCAGGATTGAATGAATTGCACAATCTGATTTCTCACCAAGATAAAGTTTAGAATTTGATAGACTACTACTGGAAGGATCCAGTTTCTTTTTGTAGCAACAGAAAATAAAAAAAATTCCTCTCAAGTCAGGAAAATGAAGTTGTCCTTTCTCTACAATCTCATCTTTTCTGTCTTCAAGTCTGTAATCACTTCAAGTCAACAATTATATATGAAGCATCGCTTGTATACCCCATACTAACTATTTTGAACAGGAACAAATAAATAGAAGTTAGCCTTTGATAAGTCTCGTTCACTGAGTGTTTATTTTCCCAAACACCAAGCTTGTTACTTAATGTATATGTGTAATTTAAGCCTCACAATAATTCTTTAGGGGGGATTGAACCAGTTATTATTGCTATACAACAAATAACCCCAAGACTTGGCAGCTTACAATGACTATATTATTACACTCACAGACTCTGGGTCAAAAATTTAGAGCGCAGAGTAAATGGCTTATTTATGATTCATGAAGTTTCAGGTCTCAGCAGTGACAATTTGAGAGCAGGATTAGAACCATCTAGGAATGTACTTATATACCTGGTGGATGATATTAACTATTAACTGGCCCTGCTGACTGGGGCACCGACACTTGGCCTCTCCTAGTGGCCAGGGTCTCCTCATAGCATAATGTCCTGAGGACCTTCCAAAGTGATTATTCCAGCTAACAAGGAAGAAAACTGCATCATCTTTAATTAACAGCTTTGGATGTCATTTAACATTATTTCCAAAGTACTTTATTGGTTACAATAAAATTTCAAGTCAGCCCTGAATTCACAGAGAGGGTACATAGATCCCCACATTTTGAATAAAGAATTTGTAGACATATTTTAAAACAGCCACAGTCTGTCCTCATGTAAAATATGTTTGCTTTCTCCCAAGATTCCCTAAAAGTGACATGTCATCAGACTTAGGCTTGGGATCTAGTATCTCATCATCAAAATAATCCATGTGTGGATGAGACTTCTTGAGGACAATTTCTTTGGTATAGCTCTTCAAATTATGGTTCCTCTTCATCCAAGAACCAGAAGATTCGGGAAACAAAGTATTTACCTTACACACACCGAACTGAGCACCAGTCAGAGATGGGAAGGGGTAACTGTTATATACTGTTTCAAGGGTAGAGAATTGGGAAGCAAATGGCAGTCAGTGGTCCATAGCAATTCTGAAATTCAGTCAGACATGGCAGCCAGATCCTTGATTAGGGCTCAGTTCTATTTCTTAGGAGTTTGTCTCAGTGGTTTTGGATTCTACCATCTGAACTCTTGGTTCAACCCTTTGAATCATCTTTTCTTTTCCATAGGAATTGGTCCATGTTTGCAATTGAGTAAACTCATCATCCTGCTTCCTGCCATAGTAAGATGTGGGAAGTCCTCCCTTCATGTACTATCTCCGTCCCTCTTAGTACAAATCAACATGTTTCTATCAGTACAAGTTTCTTAAAACTTGGTGGGTTTTCTCTGACTCTTATGTTTTTTAAAATTTTATTATTTTTTTTCTTTAAGCTTTTTTATTTAAACATATAATGTAACCTCACCACCCTCTCCCAATCCCCCTCCCCCCTCCCCCCCTCAGACCCTAAAGATACAAACATAGTGATCCGAAGGGGCATGTGTACCCAAATGTTTATAGCAGCAATGTCCACAATAGCCAAGTTATGGAAAGAACCTAGATGTCCATCAACAGATGAATGGATAAAGAAGATGTCGTATATATATACAATGGAATACTATGCAGCCATCAAAAGAAATGAAATCTTACCATTTGCGATGACATGGATGGAACTAGAGCGTATTATGCTTAGCAAAATAAGTCAATTGGAGAAAGACAACTATCACATGATCTCCCTGATATGAGGAAGTGGAGATGCAACGGGGGTGGGGGTTAAGGTGGTAGGAAAAGAAAAAATGAAACAAGATGGGATCAGGAGGGAGACAAACCAAAAGAGACTCTTAATGTCTCTGACTCTTATTAAAATGCATTCCATTATACAAAAACCACAAGCATAGATACTTTAAGCTATCTTCTTTATCCTTAGGTCCCTGAGAGGTTGCTGAGTGATGAGACCCTTGGAAATACTGGAAGCTCTTTAAAAGGGAAAGTCTATGAGATATGCCTTTGGTATTATTAGAGGTCTTTTTGTATGTCTGAAAGTTTCTACTAGAATCTTTGAGATCTTCCTAAGTCCTCAACAAATGATCTTACAGCTTCCCCTCTAGATGTTATCTTTGCCCTAGAAATACTTCTTAATTTGGAAATTGTTTGCCATTTGAAGATGCCAGGAATGTGAAACAGTTTTACTTTTGAGCTCAGCAATGTCTGGCTTCTGTGTGTTTCCTCAAAATTTTGCTTGAACACTAAACAGTTTGCCTTTTAGCTCATTTCATTTGCATTTTTTTCATAGGCAGCAAGAAGAAGCCAGGTAGCCTTTTAAATATTCTGCAGGGAAATCTGCTAGCTAGATCATCAGATTTACTAAGTATATTTCCATTCTTCACATTACCACATCTGATAGTTTGGCCAAATTTTGCACCACTAGGTAATAAGATTCACTTTCCTTTAGCTACTTATAACATTTCCCTTGTTTTTCTTCAAATCCTTACCAACAGCCTCCTCTAGCCTTGTCAGGCTTCCATTAACTGTCTCCTTAAGATTTAGCTACAGACAGTGATCTTAAAGCCAATGTCTCATGCTTTATTCTACTTCTAGGTATCAAATATCTGTCCTAGTTGTTACTGCTATGTAGTAAATTGCTTCCAATATGAGCAGCTTAAAACAACCATTTTATCATGCTCATGTATCCTATGGCTCAAGAAGCTGGACAGAATCAACAGAAATTGCTTGTTTCTGCTCTATGATGGCTAGGTCCTCAACTGGGAAGACTCAATGAGCAGGCAGTGACTTAATAGTTGAGGGCTGGAGTCATCTGGAGGGGTCTTCACTCGCAAGTCAAGTAATTGATGCTGGCTGTTGGCTGGGACCTCAGCTGGGGCTCCCTACTGCAACACCTAACATATGGTTTCTTCATGCGCCCTAGGCTTCTCCCGCAGCATGGTGGCTCAGGGTAGTTGGACTTCTTAAATGATCACTCAAAGCTCCAACAGTGAATACCTCCATGAATAAGGCAGAAAGTGCATAACTTTTATTGACTCGGTCTTGGAAATTACTCGATAGCATTTCTTCTGTACTCTATTGATTACAAACAAGTAGTAAATGCATCTAGTTTTAACAAGAGTATATGAAGACTCTGCCTCTTCATTGGAGTGTCTACAACTGGGGAATGTATATTAAAACACCAATCAACATTATGATCTTATTTTACAGATAAGGTTAAGTGGCCGAACCCAAAGTCAGTTGACTCCAAAGCCAAACCTCTCCATCATTAAGGTGTACTGCTTCCAAATATGCTAGAGAGCAAACATTAATCACAGGAGATAATTTTGAACTAAAAGATACATTTCTTGAGCTGAACTTGGGCAGAAGTGGTGAAACTAGAATTTTTTATGTTAATTAGAAAATAACAAAGCCAGTTTTTTTTTTATAAAATAAAGTGCTCATAAAGAAATACATTGTACAAATTTCCTTGGGCACAGGGTGCATTGCAGGTGAGCAGGGAGAAAAGGCTAGACAGGTAAGATGGTAGTATCACATGAACTTCAACTTTTTTCTGTAGATAGTGCCATATAGGGTATCTGAGCAGGAAAGTAATATGATCTAATCTATGCTTGAGAGAGATCATTAATTTTGAGATGATAGATGGATTAGAATGTTATAAGAACAGAGACAAACAATTAGAGGATAATTATTAGGCATGATGTTATTTTATTTCAGATATAATTTTCTGGAGTCAGACATGCTGCCCTTGCACCAGGAGGTCCTTCGGATACAATTTCCTAAAGAAACATTAATCTTTTGTCTTCATCATCCCCTGCCCCACCAAAAAGACACTGACTCTCTGAACTGCATTCAATAAGTGAAGTAATTATTTATGTGTCTGTATGCTTGTCTACCATATAAAGATTTTGATATGGTTTAAACACAATATAAAATGTGAAAGTAAAAAAAAAATCAGGACCATAGAAAATGCAAGCAACTATCAAGATAAGACAAGCTGGAAAATGTTATGGAGCAATGCAAAGAACAAGGCCCTCTGAGTTTACTAAGGAGTTACAGATTTGATTCTGAGCATCTGAGAAGCCAAAACAAAAAGGACATTCAAATGCTCCAAAATTCATATCCCTGGGACATGATCAGTATCACCCATGTCATTTCCTAAGGAGAAACAGTGCAACTGCTGGTCATACGGATTTGAAGATAGTTATCACACAGAAGTCGAATGACATTAGTTGTTTGATTCTGGTTTAGTACTAGAAGGAGCACACTTGTGTAAATTTTGATGAGAAATTCTCCAGTGAGAATAGCGAGGCAGCACTGCGATTCAAACAGCAGAAGGGTGGTGAGGCAGATGGAGTACAAAGTAAGGATATAGAGATTGGATCTGTCTGTCATGGGTGGTGCTCTTCATGGTACAGTGAGAGGTCAAGAAAGACAAGGAGGGGTGTCATTCTCATTGTGTACCTCATGGATAGATTATATACACATTCTGTGAATCACCAGCTTTTAAGAATTGTAGCAGACATTCCATGTGAGTTTGTAACTCTTCTATCATGTGCATATTTAATTATGTCTAAGTAATTAATGGCATTCTTGTTTCTCAATTGACTTGTAGCATAGAACCTGCCAATGATGGTATCCTATCTGCAAATTTGACTTTATGGTAGAAATCATTCCAATGTCCGTAGAAAGACAGGATTCCTACAAAACCCAGCTGTGTCACTGTGCCTATCCTGTGAATCTTTGCCAGTGAGACACCTTTCATCAGGATCCATTTCTTCTCCCTTTTGTCTTTACTTTTTTCAGTAAAGATTTTATTTTTGAAATATAGTTACTCAAGGAAAATGGCCAGGGATAATTTTCAGGGAAACACTCTTAAAATAAGACCTTTGACAGCCCTGTACCGAGTGGTAATGATTATGCAGCACACAGCACTCCGAGTTTCTGGATAGACAGATTTCTCCCATCATAAAAACAACACTAATCATCAGCATATAACCAAACCCTTCATTTGTACTCTCCTTTTGTAGCAAGAACAATTTGATGCCCAAATTTATGGCTTGTCTTAAAAGCTTAGGAGTCTAAGATCCATAATTTGAAGTATACTGTATCATTGTTAATATCTTTTTTTTCCCCCCAAAGGCTTCAAAGGAATGCTTTTTTCCCCTGAAGCATCAGCTTTCTGGCACATAAAGTACTTTTGGTTTGAGATAAGAGAATTTGTTTCTACATGCATTTCCCAGATTCCTACCTACTAGGTGCAGGGAGCCACAGTATGTGCTGTAGGGAGGTGAAGACAGAAAAGGCTTAATTCAGGAAGCGTATAGTCTAGGAAGAGCTGTGACCAGAATGCAAAGAACCACAACTCGAGGGAGGTACAGAGAGCTATGGGCTGGGGAGAGGTGCGAGTCTAGGCAAGTTTCTATGTGAATGGGGTGGGCAGAACCAGGGCAGTTTTACAAAGGTGAGGAGAAGTTTGATAGATAGAAACAGGAGCAAGAATGTCAGTAATATTAACTTGTCATACTTGTCAACACCCTCAAAGTGGATATCTAATATTTAGGAGACATCTTCAGCTATACTGTAAATTTAATATCCAAGCAAATTTCAGGTGAACAGGAGTAAACGTTGTCTTGATAGAGTTATGGAAACTAATCCGTTGACTATTCCCTCTGAGTTGCTTTCAGGAAGAAAATGTCTTGTCCCTCTTCCTGGATCAACTAAGAACTTTGCTTGGAAGAGAACTAAGTTGGAATCAACTGAAACTTCCATTTAATCTTTGTTTTTAAAAAAATATTTATTTATTTGTCAGAGAGAGAGAGCAGAAGCAGGGGGAGCAGCAGGCAGAGCAGGCAGAGGGAGAAGCAGGCTCCTGGCTGAGCAAGCAGCCCAGTGTAAGACTCCATCCCAGGACTCTGGGATCATGACCTGAGCCTTCCAGGCATCCCCCATTTAATCACTTTTAAATAGTAGAGAAGTCAACTCCGTTAGTGTTGAAAAGTTGAAAAGACTCTTGGAATGTGTCCATTAGGGCCCATCTTCCTCCTTTCCTCCACTCCCCAGAATATACCATCATGGTAGCTTTTAGGTTTTTCCTGATTACTTGAAATTTGAGTAAAAACTAGTCTAGGAACGAGCCTACTTCTACTGAACTGTCAAGGAAGATGAGCTCACAGTGCAAGATAGTATGACTTTTTATTTGAGGTATGTCATCCAATTGAGGCAATTTCTTGTGGAAGCATTCTTGATTTCATGAGAAATATCTTATAAAGAAAGCTTTCGCTCACAAATCCAAAGTAATGGAAGAATGACAGAGAAGAGACTATGGTGCACATAAAAATGATTAAAAAGACTTGCTGGTCGTCATTCTAACAGGTCATTGACTGACAGGACATTCATAGCCTTAATACTCCAAAAAGAAGGCTTAGCATGAGAGAAATAGCTTCTGTGTAAGATCGATCTGTTGCAGTAATGGGAAGAAGAAAAAAAAACAAAGGAAAAACTGAAATCTGAAGCTTTAACAGGAACAAATCTGTACAAGTCCCCAATCTGCATTAAGATTCCTTATTTGTTCAAAAGGAAGCTAAAATAGTCTGAAGGGTATTGTGTGATGGGGAAAAAAGGAACAGACTGAACAGGAAGATGGGAGACCAGGTTCTTCTGGTCATTTCCGATGCCTCTTCTTTTGACTTTGTGTTTTCTCATTTGTAAAACAGAAATAAGAATCTGCTAGAAATCTCATAAGTCTCTCCCAGGTCTTTTGTTGGAATAAAATCAGATATAAGATGTAGGAGCTTCTTTGAGAAGGACAAAATATAAGGTAATAATCATTATCATTTCTATACAGAATGCTTCGTGTATACTCACACAAGCTTTAAATGTATAACCTTATTTGAACCCCAGAACAATCTTGAAGTAGGTATACTTGCTATTCTATAGATTAAGACACTGAACTTTAGAGACACTAAGAATTTGCATGTAATCATGGGGCTGATACGTGCTAAAGCCAAGATTCTCTGATTCAACTGCTACCCCATTATAAAAGCACTAAGAACTGGAAGGATCCAGTGGGTAGTTTTGCTCAATCCTTCCATTTTGCAGGTGTGCCTCTCTCTCTCTCTCTTTTTTTCTCTTCCCTCTTCCTTCTAAATCATCCCTGTCTCTTTTATACCAGTTCCTGCCCTCAGCACCATTGAATTTATTCCCTTGCTCAAACAATCCTGTCCCCCACTCTTCGCTCCTACTCATTTCCAACCTCAATCCAAACACCACCATGGGGATGTGATATTGTATTTACCACTGTATTCCTAGCTTTAGCACAAAGCCCATCACTTAGTAGGTGCCTAATTAGTCATTCAATAAAAAATTGAATGGAGGAAACTGATACGCAGAGAAATGAAGGGAGTGGACCAGTGCCATGTGGCATAGAAGATCTCCAGACATTTAAATCCACTGTTCTTTCTATCATACTGGGTGTTAAGCTTATTTCCTGTCTAAAATAATGAATTTTGAAACTGAATACTTTAATCATAATCCATTAATTAAAACCTTAGTGATTCCCTAAATTAGTCATGCACT
This sequence comes from Taxidea taxus jeffersonii, assembly GCA_003697995.1. Taxonomy (NCBI): domain Eukaryota; kingdom Metazoa; phylum Chordata; class Mammalia; order Carnivora; family Mustelidae; genus Taxidea; species Taxidea taxus. The sequence continues at coordinate 14,687 of RCUC01129356.1, forward strand.
ATAAAGATAGAATGATACATTATTTTGGTTAAGGAAAAAAATCAGCTGATAGGAACATTGAGATAGCTAAAATAAGATCTGGGACCAATTAGCGATAGGAGAATGAGAAGCTCGAAGCAATAGGCAGATATTAGACAAGAGGCTCAAGGCTATTTTGTATTAATTTTTGCAGCACGTGGAACACATGGTGTCAAACCGGTTTGAAGAATATAACACTTTTCCACCTATGCAAATCTCAGTTCCAGCTTTTTCCTGGCAGGTCTCAACCATGTTGAAATAAGTTGAGAGTTGGAAAAAAAAAATGAAAATAACTAGGTAAATGGAATTGTTAATAAATTACGTTTGTAACCCTGAGGCAGAATCGTAATTTTAAAATGAAAAAAGATATTTGCATCTACTAAGAGGTGGGGTCATTTAGTTTAGGGGACGCCTGGGTGGCTCAGTGGGTTAAGCCGCTGCCTTCGGCTCAGGTCATGATCTCAGGGTCCTGGATGGAGCCCTGCGTCGGGCTCTCTGCTCGGGAGCCTGCTTCTCCCCTCCCCTCTCTGCCTGCCTCTCTGCCTACTTGTGTGATCTCTGTCTGTCAAATAAATAAATAAATAAATAAATAAAATAAATAAAATCTTAAAAAAAAAAAAGAGGTGGGGTCATTTCAAAAGTGATATCGCCATGCCATAGCTTTGATAGATGGCATTTTGCATGTCGGTGTGGGTAATCCATTTTCTCTTTTGCCTGTTTAGTATAAAGCAATCACTATGCCACCTAGTGTTTATTAAAATTCATTGACAAATGATATACACCAACATCAGGGGAAGTGTGTCACACTTTGTGGTATGATTTAGTCTTTCAACTTATCATCCATTTTCAAATGGCTTGGTAACCTGAAAAGTTAATCTGATATGCTCGTTGTAGATGGGCTGCTTGAGATCTATTTGGAAAGTAAAAAAAAAAAAACCAAAACACAAAACCAAAAACAAAAATGACCATGAGTGTTTTGAAATTCTCCATGATGGAAAATTTCAGACATATACAGAAGTACAGAGAACAGTATAAGAAACAGTATAAGAAACTTATCACTCAGTTTGAAGAATTATGCTCTCAAGGCCAATATTGGCCTATTAATACTCCTCTCCTTTACTAGATTATTTTGCAGCAAGTTCATGTTTTATGGAAGCAAATGTTATGATACTCTTCTCATTCTTTGATCCAAAATATGTTAATATGCATTCCTAAAGCATAAGAACTCTTTTAAAATACAACCAGAGCATCACTATTTTTTTTATTATTATTTAAGCTTTATTTAAACATATAATGTAACCCCACCACCCTCTCCCAACCCCTCTCCCCTCCACCACCCCCCTCAGTTTGTTTTATGACATTAAGAGTCTCTTTTGGTTTGTCTCCCTCCCGATCCCATCTTGTTTCATTTTTCCTTTTCCTACCACCTTAACCCCCACCCCCGTTGCATCTCCACTTCCTCATATCAGGGAGATCATGTGATAGTTGTCTTTCTCCAGTTGACTTATTTCGCTAAGCATAATACACTCTAGTTCCATCCATGTCATTGCAAATGGTAAGATTTCATTTCTTTTGATGGCTGCATAGTATTCCATTGTATATATATGACATCTTCTTTATCCATTCATCTGTTGATGGACATCTAGGTTCTTTCCATAACTTGGCTATTGTGGACATTGCTGCTATAAACATTCGGGTACACGTGCCCCTTTGGATCACTACGTTTGTATCTTTAAAAAAAATAGTGATGTTTTCAATTTTTTGAGGAAAACAGCATGGAGGTTCCTCAAAAAATTGAAAACATCACTATTTTTTTTAAGATTTTATTTATTTATTTGTTAGAGAGAGAGAGCGCAAGCACAGGCAGACAGAGTGGCAGGCAGAGGCAGAGGCAGAAGCAGGCTCCCTGCTGAGCAAGGAGCCCGATGTGGGACTTGATCCGGGACTCGATCCCAGGATGCTGGGATCATGACCTGAGCCGAAGGCAGCCGCTTAACCAACTGAGCCACCCAGGTGTCCCAGAACATCACTATTAAACCTAAAAACATTCACAATGATTCCAATATTATCAGGTAGCTATTCAATTAGTGTTCAAATTTGTCTGATTTGTAATTTTTTTCTTACAATTGGTTGCAAACATTATAGTCTGATTTATCTTTTTGCTGTTTCTGATTTATCTTTTTTTTAAAATTTTATTTATTTATTTGTCAGAGAGAGAGAGAGCAAACGAGCACAGGCAGACAGGGTGACAGGCAGAGGCAGAGGGAGAAGCAGGCTCCCTGCCAAGCAAGGAGCCCGATGCGGGACTCGATCCCAGGATGCTGGGATCATGACCTGAGCTGAAGGCAGCCGCTTAACCAACTGAGCCACCCAGGCGTCCCCTGATTTATCTTTTAAGTTTCATTTTATCTATAGATTCCTCCTTTCCTCCCCCTTTCATTTTTCACTATAATTGATTTAAGGAAACCAGAATGCTTGTCTGCTAAGTTTCCCATATTCTAAAATTTTCTAATTGCATTCCTATAATATATAGCTCAACATGTTTCTCTTTCTTGTACTTCCTGAAAACTGGGTCATGAAATCTGGAGGATTGATTATTCAAATTCATGCTTTTGATGGAAATATTTCATAAATATGTTTCCATCAGGAGGCACCTGTTATCTGACTGGCTGTCTGTGTTATCACAATCATTAATGATCATTGGCTAGATGAACAAGCATTATCTCCTTAAGGTTTGCTGACATAGTGAAGTTCTAATTTTATCACTCTTTCTTCATACATTAAATAAGATGCTGTCCAAGATTCCCTCATCAATTATTGTCCTGAGGTACAGTCCAAGCTTGTAAGGTAAGATAACTGCTTGACTTTATTTTACCCTTACCAGTTTTCAAAATAACAAATGGATTCCTTACGATCTTCCAAATGTGACCGAAGAGATTTTTTTTTTTAGTATCATTCATGACTAATGGACTTAAACAGAGTTGACATGTTTCAATTCATTGCAGTTAATACTTGATGCTCAAATTGTCCTGTTGCTGGCCAATTAGAGACTCTTCAGTTTGGCTCTTAAGTTTTTTTGATGTGATGTTTTAGGCTTATTTTGACATTACAAGACATTTTAGACTTATCTCATATACTTCTTGCCTGAGACTTGGAGTCAGCCATTTATCCAGGAAGGCTTGGTTTCACTGGCATATATATTCATATGTGTATGTTTTGTTTGGTTGGGGTTTTTTTGTCTTTTAAGTAGGTTGAACTCCTAGCATGGAGCTCAACATGGGGTTTCAAACCCCATGTTGAGATCAAAACCTGCTGTAACATCAAGAGTCAGAGGCCTAACCGATTGAGCCACCCAGGCACCCCATATATTTCTATATTTTTAAATTATATTTTTAGTTCATATTTCCATTTACAATTGAAAATTTAGATTATAGAGTTTCAACAATCTTTGGACTTTACCATTTATTCCCCCTCATGCTGGAAGTCTTGGTTCATTCCCAAGAACATTCACAGAACTATTTGATTTTCCTATGGAATATAAAATAGTTACAAATAACAATGCCAATATTATTAGTAAAAATAGTTCAAAATTTATTTTGTTTTCAGGGTCCAGATCACTAGGGATGTGTCACCAATTGGCCTATTTTAAAGTCACTTGAAGAACTTCCTCACTCTGTGCTTATACCACCAAATGAACGAACAGTTAGATTTCTTCATTTCATTTTGCCTTGATTATAGGGATTGCTTTTTAAAGAAAATTTTGAATTATAATTATTATATAGTTATAATGTATATACACATTATATATACATTAAAATATTTATATATTCATAATGTATATACGTATAATTATATAATGTATATATAATATATATTACACATTACATATTATATATTACATATATGTGTACAATATATACATATAGTATATATGTATGTATATGTACATGTATGTATATATGTACACATATGTATACATACATATATACAATATACAATATTATATATTACATATGTATTATATATGTTGTATCATATAACAATTATATTGTATACTGGCTTCCTTATGCTCCTCCCTTAGTTTTATGCATAAATACATACTCAGTGTTCTTAGCCAGCCATTGTGCCAATTCTGCAACCAAATGGTTGTCTGAGTCATTTCTAGTGGATTCTTCAGAAAGGGCACATGAGAACAACACTCCTTGTGCTCTTACATATTCATTAGTTTTTATATGGCTTTCAAGTTGAATGTCTCTTTCCCTGGGTACAAAATTGTTGCCCACATTTTTTACCTCTTGTAATATAAATGTTACTCCATTGTCCTATGGCATAAAATGTTGCTATTGAGGAGTCTAATATCAGTCTATATTCTTTCTCTAATGAGGGGCTTGGTCATTTTTGCTTTGTTGTCTAAAAGATGTTCAGGTTTCTTTTTTTTTTTTCATTTTATTTGAGTTCAATGGATTTATTAAAATATGTCTCATTTTGGCCACTCTGAGCTGATTTTCCAGCTTGAATATGTAGATTCAGATCTTCTTGATACTGGCAACATTTTCTTGAATAATCTATTACTTTCTATCTAATACTTTTAATCTTTTTCTTTATTTTGTTTCTGATTTTTAAAAATTTTCTATCCATTCTCTTTTCTGTCTTTTCTTACAATGTTAATTTGAACTGTGCTCTCCTCATTTTTGTTTCTTTCTGAAATTATTATTTATTTAAAAAATGTTTTTGCTTCCAATTCTCAAACTCTCTCAGCTCACTTTTCAAGCTTTTTTTTCATCCAATCATCTCATGTTCTCTTCCCATCTTATGGCATTCTTCCATAGCTTCTAACATTTCCTCAAATTCTCTTAGCTCATTTGGAACTCTTAAATTAAGGTTTTTATTGTTTTATGGTCATATCCTTATTGTTGGATTTCAGTGTCTATAGGAATAGTGTTTTCTGTTGATTATTATCTTTTTCTTTTTTTCTTTAAAACAACATTATATGGTTGCGTGCACAATCATTGCTATTGCTGATGGGTTTTCAGTGCTCTTAGAGGGGCGGGTACCCCGGAATTTCCTTCCTTGCTTCAATGCCCTAGGGCTCCAATTTCTATTGTTATTGTGGTGAGTCTCTACGGACTTGCCCTTTCTGAGATATGCTGCCTTCGATCCTCCTTCCACCGTTGTCTGCCTCTTCTCTCTCTCTCTCTCTCCCTCTCAATCCCTCTCTCCCTCCTCTGTCTTTAGTGTCTCTGGTCTGTTCCGTTTGCATCCAATGCACCCCAGTTTCTTTTCAGTCTGGGGATGTCCTGTAGTCTGTGCTTTGTGAAAGTGGTGTTGAGTATTGAGTGCGGAAATATTAACACCTGTCATAACTTCACTGCTGTAATTTCATGGTGAATGTTAGCTTGTCCAGTTACAAAGATTTCTTTATGCTTTTATCTTATTTTTTTAGGATGTTATTTATTTATTTATTTATTTATTTATTTATTTAAGAGCACAAGCAGGGGGAGAGGCAGAGGGAGAGGGAGAGGGAGAAGCAGGCTCCCTGCTGAGCAGGGAGCCCTGCATGGGGCTTGATCCCAGGACCCTGGGATCATGACCTGAGTGGAAGACAGATGCTTAACTACTGCACCACCCAGGCGCCCTTCTTTATTCTTTTAAATGCAGTGTGATCTGAGCAAAGAGAGTTTGCAGGGCATCTGGAATTGGCAAAGCCCTTTCTCTGGTTTGGTTGCTCTTGTCTGATTGGCCTAAAGAGCTCTCCGTGCTCAGAGTGGACCCTTCCCTTTGGGTGTGGCGAACCGTTGGTAATTCCATTTCTGAACTGTTTACTGAAAGTCCCTTGTCCTCCTTCTTCCTCCTGTACTTGTCACTACAGGTCTTGTTGCTGCTAGTACTTTGACCCCTCCTGCTTATGGGAATACGTTCTTGTCACTTCTGTTGTAGATGTTGTCCACGGGTTTTTGCTTTGCTGTCTCATTGTTCCGTTGGTTATTGTGGGGGTGATTTGGGGAGATTAAAAACCTGTGTTACTGCCACTGCTACCATCTTTCTGCCTCTGGGTAATTTAGGAACAAATGGACTGCTGTAGATATTTTTAAATATATAAAACCCAAGGTGAGATTTTATTTGTTTTCTTTGGAATGGCTTTGTCCTTTTTCTCCCTTTAAACATATGAGATAATAAATCTGATACTGTTGGGAGCCATGGTGAAAATCCTTGAGTGAGATTTGGAAAATATCAAGGGTCTCGGGAGAGAATGCCGTTTTGTCTCCATTTGTAATATTATGGAATGAATCATTCCAAATAAATAGGAAGAATTATGACCTTTTTTTCTATGATAAGCCTCTCAGAAACCTAAGCTTACAGAATGTATGAATAATCAGCCCAGCAACACCAACGGGATGAATTAAAAGGAAATGAATTTCCACACTTGCAAGATCCCTCCATTGTTATTCTGTTACTGTATCATGTGTGACTGTCAAATCTTATATCAACTTGTTTTCTTTTCAAAATGATTAATGACAACTTGTAATTTCTTATCACATGGTCTAACAATCAACTTATGTAATTGATTTCTATTTTTAAACCAACTCTCTTTGTCCAGAAGGATCTGATTCTTCTTCAGGGAGTAAATAAGTGCAGTGGGTAGCCTACAAAATCATTTCAGTTCTCAACGGCTATTGTACCTACAGCAAAGCCTACGGTAATTAACGTGCCTGTTTTCCAGGCAACGACACTGGCCATCACTCAGGTGCCCGAGCTAGAAATCGAGAGATCACATTTGATTCCTTTTTCTACCTCATTACCCCTTTAAAAGAGTCATCAAATCCTGATCATTTGTCTATGAATGCCTCACATTTTTCTACTTCTCTGTGACCTTGCTGCCACCACCTCAGTCCTGATCACTTTCCCTTTTCTCTGCGCCATCACAGTGTCCACGGTTCCCTCTTCTGGTACCATCTCCAAATGTCGATTTCTCAAAGCACAAATCATAGTCTGTCCCTTCTCTACTTTAAAACACTTTCAAATCTTCTTATTGGTCCATCGATAAAGTTCCAAACACTTAAGGTAGCTTTCAGAGTCCTCCCCCCTCTATATTTGAGTTCAAACTGACAATATTATATTAGTTTCTGATATATGACATAATGATTTGATATTTGTAGATATTGTGAAATGATCCCCACTGAGTCTTATGGCTATCCATCAGCACAGGGGACTACACATTTTTTCCTTGTGATGAGAACTTTTAAGATGTACTGTCTTAACAACTTTCAAAGGTACAACACCGCATTGTTGACTAAAGTCACCATGGTGTATATTACATCGCCCGGACTTAGTTATTTTGTAACCAGCCAAACTATAGTTTCATGCCTCACAGGGACTGACCTTCTTTCCCTGCCTGTGCCAAGACAAGCCTCCTTGCTTCCAGGCTTCTCTTTGTGCTATTCTTTCTGCCTAGTACTCTCATCTGCTCTCTATCTCCTCTTTCATCTGGGCAATTGCTTTGTATCTCTTAGGATGGAGTAAAGCAGATAACCCAATGCCGTGTTGGGTGGGCAACATCCAATCTGTGGAGGACCCATGTAGAATAAGATGTTGGGGATGTTGGATTTGCTCTCTGCCTGACTGTTGAGCTGGGATGTCAGTCTTCTCACCTGGGCATTCCTGGCTCTCAGGACTTTAGACTTGGATGAGAATCCCCACCATTGGCTCTCCCCCTCTCGGGCCTTGGGCCACACCACCAGCCCTGTTGGGCCTTCAGTTTGCAGATGGCGGATGGTGGGACATCCCAGCCTTCATGATTGCATGAGCTGGGACCTTATGAAAAATCTCTATTGTATATATAAGATATATATTGTATATATATTATTGTTTTGTAGATTATATGTAATCTTATATGCACATTTATATATTATACATACATATTCTGTTAGTCTGTTTCTCTGGAAAATGCTAATACATTATTGTAACACAATATTTTAAAACATCAAAATCAATGTAAAAGGATACATAGAGACCAAAATATCAGAATTTTAGGTAAAGTCAGAATCAATAATAGGACCATGCGGAGCCATCCTGGAGGCTGAGGCCAAAGGAGAGATCAATCTTAAGGATCCTGTCTCTATTTAAAATTTTGATATTTGCTCCTCATGGATATATTTGCATTATTTTGGTTTATTGACCTAGTGCATGAAAACATCATTTCTCTAGACTTCTGAGCATTCTGGAGAGCCCTGACATTTTACGACTGAGCTGTGTCTCTCCCTTGCCTTACCGTCCTCGGGCCCCACTGGGGTCACTTGAACCGCTCTTCTCTCACACCTCCTTTCCAAATAAAAGGATCTGCCGAGCAGTGGGTTCCCTGCCACTGCCTTCCCTGGGAACCCCTGGGAGTGGGGTTTGCTTGTGCCTGCTCCTGAGTCAGTACTCATTGAGACGCTGCACTCCCCTTAATAGATGACCACGGCCTCGCTAGCATCTAAAACTGGATGATCCAAGAAAGCAGTGCTTCCTTTTGTGGCTCCTACCTCGATTCCCTGATTCCCTAGGGTGCGGGGAATACAAGACAAATGTACGCAGCTGACTTGAACACCACTTGAACAGATGGTGGGACAGCACTGGAGCACACACAGAAATCTGAAGAGCATTGCTCTGCAGCTTCCTGGCCTTCCCTGCCCCAGGGAATTGGGCCTGGCTGCTCCTCTCTGCAAGGTCTGCCTCCACCTCCTTGCTCTGGGGGATACTCCTCTTTTCTCTCCCTTGGCTCCACCCAGGACCCTGGTCTCCTCTCTCCTGAGCTCCCATCAGAAAGTGTGGTTTCTATTCCCAGCCCTGGCACTAATTTCCCCTCTCATTGGCTGCCCAAAGAAAGCCCTAATTTTGGAACCAAAGGGGCTCAGTTTTTCTGACCCAAATTCCATTTGCCACTAAAATAAATGGGCAAATGTGTCCCCTCTCTTAGAATGCAAAGCTTCACCATCATTCTTTCCTTACTCCTGAGTTTCTTCTCACCTTTTGCATCCATCTTCTATTTTTTAATGGCCTACAGCTTGCAAGACACTCTACTAGATGAATTTCAGCTATTTTTAGACATTTGCTATTCTTAAGCCATGCAGAATAGGTCTTCTCATCTCCATGTTATAGATGAGCAACTAGGGGCTCAAAACATCGTAGTATTTTGTTCCTGGTCATAAAAATAGTAAGTTGATGAAAGAATTCAAATTCAGTTCTAATTCCCAAATCTGGGCCCTTGCCACTGGATTAAGTAGCCTCACTTAATTTTGTCTTATTTTGTTTTCTTTCCTTCCTTCTCCTTCCCCCGCCCTTTGTTTCTTCCTTCCTTTCTTCTACCAATACTTCCTGTAAGTCTGGCACTGTTCTAAGCACTGAGAATACATCATGTCCATGTCCTCAAGAAGCTTACGCTTGAGTTAGAATTGTGTGAGGAGATAGACAACAAACAAATAAGCAAATGTGTATATGTGTGTTTAGGATGTGAGATGAATACTGATCCCGACCCCTCATCCTTCCCCCCATAGAAGAAATGCAGCAGGATACGGGGCATAGGGAGTAAGGGGCAGGAGAAACTCGCTACTTTATAGGGTATGCATCACTATATATAGAACAAGACCCACGTATTTACTCTTTATAACAATTTGAAGTTCTCCCCATCAGCTTCCCCAGGTCAATCTTTCCTAAAGTGAAAAATAATTTGTCATTTATATTATTCTGTTCTCTGTAAGTTCCAAGTGCATTTAATGAGTATACAACCATATTGTGTAATTTACTGTCAAATGCTTCCCAAATGTTACCAACACAATCTGTCCCCAAGACAAAATTTACTGCTTCCTAGGGGGCACATTGCCTCAGCAGTTTTTACAGGGTCTCAAGGGAGAAAGGCAAGTTGGATTTTATGAAGACTTTGAGGCTTCGTCGAAAGTGGAGCTTTCAAAGCACTGGCTTGATCAGGATGGGGAAAGGACCATGATGTAACAGTTTAGGATTGGTGGAAACAGCACAGCAAGAACTTTGAGGCAAGAGATTTAAAGAGGGAAGGGAAGTATAAACCAAGTGTTGATGCTTTCTGGGGAAGCCTGGGTAGATCTCTTGGGAATTTTCTGGATTGATCAATCGAGTCATTCCCAAGGAAGAATGTCCTAGAATTGTAATGTTACTCTATATAGCTATAAAGAAAAAGGGATAGAAAAGTCATGTTCACATAGACACTCTGGTCATCTACGTAAATTGAAACCTAAAATCAGGGTTTAAAATCTTCATGTGATTCCCAGAAATCACAATATGGGTAAACCCATATTAAGTTTTGAAAAGTTGGATTTGAAAACAACACCAAGCGTCCTGATGAGCAATGACTGTCAGTTTCACGTTCGTTTTCTCTATTTTTTGTCGAGAAATTTCAGAGCTCTCTTGACACCCTTTTTTTTCTGGTGTCTAGTCCCATAGTCAAAAATAAGATGAGTATTTTTTTCTGACCTGGTTTAAATCCGTACAGGTAGATTGCATGAAATATATTACTCTGTATATCAACATGGGCTGTAGGTTCAAGTAGGCGGGAGTCTAGGCCACACGGTTTACAATTCTGTAAGTTGGCACTCGATTACTAGGTCTTTCTCCTCACTTGCTTTTCCCTTTTTTCAACCTGGGCCCCTGTTTTATACACTGCTTCATGTAAATGCAGTCCTTTTGTGATGGTGGCAGTGGGTAGAATGGGGGTGAAGAGAAGGGATAGGAAGGGCTTACTTGGCAAGCTCCTCAAAATACTTTTAAAATGTTCTGGCCAATTTGGAGAAGTGGATCGTAATTCATATTTGGTAGACTTGGGTCATTCATCCTCCTTGATGCATTTCAGCTACAGCATACCTGTCAGGCCAAGGAAGTTATAAATCTTTCTCCATGTTAACATTCACATTTAATTAATACTAATGGGCACAGCTGTCTCTAGGGGTAGATGATGCGGTAGAATGAAGTCTGAGAATTAGATAATAAAGGTAGTGGGTGAGAGCATATTTCAGGATCAATCCAGTTTGATTGCCAACAGTAGTATCTTCTGTTGTTATTTTCCCTATTTTGCTCTTTAGAATGGCCCTTCCAGGGTTTGCATTTGGGATTTTCTAAGGCTTACTTTAAAACACTAGACATCTCTCCTTTTTCTCTAGAAATGGTAGGAGAACAAACTCTGACCCATCAAAATCCTCATGCAAGACTTTAGAAATTTTACTCTCTTTTCTGACACCCATCAGTTTAATCACAGCCAGAGTGTCTTTCTGGGATTGGGCTAAGACAATGCCCAGAGGCTGTGATTTCTAAACAGTCCTTGGACTTAAGCAAAGTCATGTTGATGCAGCAGCACTGAATATGCAGGCATTAAGAGTCTTTTGACTATTACATGTTAAAATGATGACCTCCCTAAATTCTCTAGGGCAAGTCTCTAGTTATATAATGAACAACCCATGAAAATTTCAGAAAAGGAAAAAAATGAAGACACCCAGCGCAATGTTATTTTAGTTGTATTGAGTTTCCAATGTGTTTCTAAAGTATACTGATCAGTAATGAGAAAGGAAGCTTTATTTGGCCACTCTCCCTACCCGAATCCTGTTCATCATCAGAACCTTAAAAGAATGCCTCATTAGGGGACTTTCTAGAGAAATCCAAATGTCTTTCTACTCTAGGTCATGCCTTTCCTCAGGGATGGCCTGACTGGTGGTTGGAGTTATTTGTAGTCACAGGCAGAGTGTGACTAAGGGTCCAGCAAGGTCCCCTTTGGCTTATTTTATATTCCTCTCCAGGCTCTCCTCTCCAGGCTCTAGTGAAGGCACCTTTTCTTCCTTGTAGGGCTAAACGGTTTACTATTAACATGCCAGTACCTCCATAATGCCATTAAGAAATTCCTGTATCTGGTTTGGCTTCTGATAAGGATGGTTAATTAGGATAGGTAGCTGGCTTCCTTTCTTCAAATCAACCTTAGAGAAACCAGAAGTGAGAGGAAAGCATGGATCTGAGAAACTAACAAAAATGGCCTGAACCTCCTTGTGGGAATGACAGGATGGTGACCTCCTGTGTATGGATGGGGGTCAAGTGGGGGGCAGATTGGAGGGAGGAGGAGTAGCTTGAGGATGGCAGTACAAGTGAGACAAAAGGTTGTAGACAAGCATCTGTGTTCCATTCTTGCTTCTTCCTTACATGGCCTTGGGTCATTGGTCAATGGATCCTTCACTACAGAAATCAGCTGTTACAACCCAAGTCTCTGGTGTTGGGGTCTCTGGGGTAATATCAAGGGGGAGCAAAGGATTTACAGGATTGGGGAGTTTATAAAAATAGGTGAGGAATGACCAGCCATACTCTGGCAATGTGTTCATTTCTGTGTCTCTAAACCTCCAGGGCTAGTAGATTGCAACAGAGGGGAATCACCTACTCACAATGCCTATTCTTTTGAGGGGTTCAAAGATGAATCTCTGACCAGAACAGGTGGCTCATAAAATGCCGAACGTGATATAGGTATTAAAAAGTAAACAACAAAAACCCGCACACCGAGATGCCAAAGTAAAATTTAAGAACATCAAAGACAAAGAGAAAATTATAAAAATTTCCAGAGATAGACTATAGATCACTCACAAAGAAATAAAAATCAGACTTTTGAAAGGAACACTGGATATAAGAAAACAACAGCTTAATATTTTTAAAGTTTTGAAAAGAAATGAACTTTGAGTTAAGACTTTCATCCAGCTGTGCATATCAGCATTTAAACATGAGGGTATAAATAAATGTTGAAGGGCTTGTTCCAACTGTGTTGTTTGTGTAATAGTGGTTCAGAACTGACAGGGCAAGGTAATGGTTTTGGGGGCCCAGGATGCCTCTATCATATTGGTGTGATATTTCTCGGGACCTGGTAACATCATCTCTATGATCCGTGGTGCTTACTCTAGCTATCACCACTATCTGCATAGTTCAGCCAGCAGGAATGAGGAGGGAAAAGTCATACCACTTCCTTTCTTTAAGTTACAGCTGAAGGATGAATGTATCACTTCTACTCACCTCTTATTGACCAGAACTTAGTCACAAGGCCATTATCTAGCTGCAAGAGAGGCTGGGGAAGGTAGTCTTGATTCTGGGTGGATATAAGTCCAGCCAAAATGCAGAGGTTCTGTAACAAAACAGAAAACGGGGAAAGGAGAATATGTTTGCCATCATTATATATTCCACACTAAAAAAAAAAAATCTCCTTAACATAAGGAGAAGACAAGAGTGTCTACTAGCACTGTTACTGGTTCATATAATTCTAGTGAATGTTGTAAGAAAAAAAAGATGTACAATGCTTGGTTAAAAAAGATATGTCATTATTGTAGATGGTATAATTTACTTTAAAAAAACAAACAAACAACAGAATCAATATACAAGCTACTAGAACAATCAAGGGAGTTTTAGGGCAGTTGCTAGATATGTCAACATACAAAAATCAGTACTTTAAAAAAATTGTATTAATTGTCTAAAAATGCAGTAAGATATGAGATATGATCCATTATTCCTGTAAAGGTTAAAGGTATTTAGGACTTAATAAAGAATACATAAAGCTTTTTGAGAAAAATTCTAAGCTGAATAAAGGATGCAGAAATGAATCCAAGTAAATAAATTTTCAATGTCGCTGGATGAATGTTAATAAAAGATGTCAGTTTTTCCCAGTTTAATCTATATATTCAAAGGACATTTTAAATTCCTGGTTGGAAGTATTATAAAATTTATGGGCAAGAATCAACATTCATGAATGGCTAAATCAGTCTTGAGGAAAAAGAAAAGAGACGGTTCTTGCCCTATAAGATATGAAGATATACTACAAAGCCACAGTAATTTTAAAAAGGATGATATTTGCATAAGAACAAACATAGACTGGAATAGAATAGACAATTCAGTGACTTAATCTATGACAAATGTGGCCTTACGAGTTCATGGGGAAGGCTGCATGCTAGTAGATGCTGTTGAGAAAATGGACTCCCCACATAAAGAAAAATGAAAGTAATATCCAGTATTACTGCAAAGGTGGGCTCCAGATGAATTAAATACCTGAGTGTGAAGAGTATGCATTAAATTTTCATAGAAGGCAATGTCAGAGGGTATCTTCTTATATGGAGGTCAAAAGAACCTCTACACCTTCACAAGTGCATACCATAAAGCAAACTGAGGATTTCATTCAATGAAGGAGGCCATGGACAACGTTAGAAGTGACAGATATTGGACATTATTTGACTGTTGCCTAAAACTGATGAAGGACTAGAATCTAACCCATAAGGAATGGGGACAGTCTGCAAATTAACTGGAAGAAGGTAGGAACCCCAACCTAAAAAATGGGCTAAGAATATGAAGAGCCAAAGTACAGAAGGGTTGACCACAAAGGTTAACAAGCACCAAAGAGTTGCTCAAATACATTATTCATCAGAAATGTAAGTTAAAAGTACAATGAGGGGGCACATGGGTGGCTCAGTTGGTTAAGTGTCTGCCTTCAGCTCAGGTCAGGATCTCTGGATCCTGGAATCAAGCCCCATGTCAGGCTCTCTGCTCATCAGGGAGTCTGCTTTTCCCTTTACCTCTGCCCGTTCTCTCTCTTTCTCTCAAAAGTAAATAAATTTAAAAAAATTACAATGAAACATCACTTCACACACATCAGCCGGGCCGAATGACAAGGATGGAGGTTACCACATGAGGTTATGAGGTCCCCTCCTGCATGGCTGGTGGGAATATAGATTTGTGGAGCCATCTGGAGAGTTGGCACTCTATTCAGGCAGGAAGTGACCAAATTAAATATCTGTACACCCCAGATTCCAGGAATTCTCTTCCTTGGTATTTCTCAAAGGAATTCACACCCAGGCCCACAATGGAACATAGGTGTTCACTATAGCACTTTTTGTGGGAGCTGGAGGCCATGTGGTTGTCTATCCTTAAGAAGATAAGTGTGATATTCTAAGGGGAACATATGGAATGCAGGCAGTAGCTGGAAGCCATGTGCTGAACGGATGCCCAGCAACGTGAGTATCTTAAAGACACTGAGTAATGGAAGAAAGAATGATAAAGGTAGCTTTAAGAAATGTACACAAAACCAAACATTTGTATATAAAATGTATTTTATTAGAATAAACATAGATAAGAGAATATTCATCAAAGATATTAAAGCCAGAGGGAGGAGTCAGGGTTGGAGGGATGAGAGAGGGAGAGAGAAACCAAGAGAATCAAGAGATGAAAAGAGGGAAGGGCCCAGCACAGGCCATTCCTGAAGCCAATTTTTTTGTTCCCTCAAGAAGACATTGGAATGAATTGGTCCATCAAGGGATCCTGCCCTGAAGGAACATTCCAGTGAGGACATGTGGAAGATGGCATGTGGCCACTGATTTGAGGTTGGTGGGTGTGATAGTGAAGGGACCACCTGAGGGGGATCTGCTACTGATAAGGACCCCAAAGGGGTGAGAACAGGAAGCCAGGAAGAACCATGATGCTAGATTTTCCATAGGAAAGTGTGTAATCTTCAGATTAAAAAATAATCCAAGGCCAAGTCCAAACCTCATGGGGGCACTTTTCTCTCATTAACAGCAAAGATCCATCATGTGAGAAAAAGCCTAAAGTAGAGTCCATGTTGGGAATGCACAGTCATTACACTGGGGAGTGTCTGGCTCCACAATTAATTGGTTGCACCTGGACTAATTTCCCCAGGTGTGATTTGTCTCCACAAGTCGCCAACCTTTAAAATCTCACAATGCATCAAATATAGCAGAAAAAGTGAAGTTGAAGGGAAATAAATAATCATCTAAATTTTAAAGTCATCTGTGAAATACTAGTAAATGGTATAATACCAGCATAATGCTATGTCTGTTTCTTCAGATTCCTCAGAAATGCTTTGTATTTACAATTCTTCAGAAATAGTTTAAATCTTTTCTCTTAAAAAGCTTCCTAACGCCTAAAGTGTTATGTTTTTAGAAAGCTCTAGTTTATTTCTCTCCAAAGATGTATTTTTGTTTCCGGTTTCACTATTGAGAATGATTTCAAATTCAAAGTCAGTTACAAACAAATGGAACAAAATAACATAATAAAAAATATTGGGAGTATGGCTGCGGTAAGAAGGTCAATTTTAGAACATAATGGCTCTGTGGAAGATAGCATCTTATACAGAGATTTAAAAATATACTAAAATATATTATTTGGTTTATTGTGAATAAAGATACGGTAGATCTATTATCTCAAATTCAGAAAAAGAACCCTTTGAGTGAAAATTTCAAGGGAACACCTGGTATTTGAGGTAGATTTTGAAAAATGGGTGGATTTTCAGCTGGGGTGAAGGTCACTTAAGGCAGAGGGAACAAGGTGAACAAAATTAAAGAATGATAAAAGTGAAGATACGTTGGGGAAATGGTGAGAGGTTCCACATAAGATCAGTCATAACAAGAAACACCAATAAGATACATACTAAGTTCTCGGCACTGTTCTAAATGCTTAATGTATATTAACTCATTTAACCTTTACACAACCTAAGAGGAAATTTTTCAGGAGGAGAAACTGAGGCATGGGGATCTGTAGTCTGAGATCACACAGACAGTAAGTAACAAACCCAGGATATTGAACCCTGCTGTGTGGGCGTCGTAATAATAGGGAAGAAGAGTTCAGGTGTCAATCACAGAATTTCATCTCAACTGAGAGGTAATTGAGGGACACTGAGTATTAGATTTTGAAACAGGAGTGTGACAAGTTTAAGGAAAATTACTTCAGTAGTGGTGTGTAGCATAGATGAGAAGAGGAAGTAAGTGAAGTCAAGGGACCAGTTCTAATGCTGTAACAGAGAAGAGGGGAGGCTGTGGGAGTAGATTGAAGAGATGAGAAGCAGGTGGGGGCAGAGGTGAATTTGGGAAATTTAGCTGAGTGACAGTGGTTTGATGGCATCCCTACAGGAACTGGGGAAGCCACGAGGAAGCATGAGGAAGACGTGGTTTGGGACAAGGAGCAGATAAAACTTATGGGAGGTCAAAGTAGAGATATGCAGCACGCTTCCAAAAAGAAGAGTTTCCTATTTACTAGAGAAGACAAAGCTGAGGTCAGGTTTAGAAGTCACCCAATTACGGAGCAACAGAGCCAATCCATGTGCGTGGATGCTTCCCCGGGGCGGGGGCGGGGGCGGGGGGTGCGGGCCAGAGCAGAGGGGAAAGGACTGAGGATAGACATTTAGATGGAAGATGCCTACAGTTTTCAGTGGTTTTCAACTTCGGTCGCACCCCAAAACCCGAGCCACATAACATACTCATGGCTCTAATAGAGCTTTGAGCTGGTTACGATGTGACTCACTTTGGTTTGAGGTTAAGGTGATGTAAGCAGAGCCACTGGGAAGGCAACCCATGGTGATCATGAGAACCTCTGGTTCCTGACTTCTCCCACTCAGTCTTAGATGTGGGTGCTGGAGGATTCAAAGGCAGGCCCACTTCTGATAGCTGTGGCTCTTCATCTGAGCGTTTTTATTTTGTCCTTTCTGGATTTCCTGTTCCTGAAAGGACAGAACACGGCTGGTGTTGGTGTCACCACTTCTAAAAGAGAACTGGTCTCTTTTCCCCAGTAAAAGTGGTATTTTTCGTCTGGCTTGTCAGTGGTCTCAGAAGAAAGTCTTTTGCTCTCTTTGCCCCTGTAGTGAATTCTGCAGATCTGTCATGTTCACATTCAAGATCACATTCTTGATCTTAAAAGATCAAGATAGTATGAAATTTATTTATATTT
Organism: Taxidea taxus jeffersonii; assembly: GCA_003697995.1. NCBI lineage: Eukaryota > Metazoa > Chordata > Mammalia > Carnivora > Mustelidae > Taxidea > Taxidea taxus. The sequence goes on from RCUC01129356.1 coordinate 32,453, forward strand.
GTGAGACATCATAATAATGGATATTTTGCAAGTGATTTTTCCGTTCCTTCTGTGATTTTGTCCCCATTAATCCTGAAAACTCTTGCTAACACCTTCCCAAGAAAGAGTATCCTTCAGAGGGTGAACAAGGTCGGCAACACTGCTGTTCTCAGGGAGCTTGGACCTACAAACAGAAAACCTCTGAGTTTTATAGATTTCCTTAAATAAAAGGGACTATTAGAAAAATAAGTAAAATGGGAAAAACTTAAATTTATTAAGTACCTATGAACATAAAAAAACCAGACATACAAAGTTATTTGGTCATTCCTGGAGGCCAGGGGGTAGGTGGGAAATGTATGAGAGAATGACCAGTTACTTATGTGTGGGGCTCAATGTAAGTTGTGTCATTCCAACATCTGTATTGAAACATAAATTCTGAAAATGCTCTTTACTAAAAAAAAATAGCTGAGAAAGAAGCATGAGGAATTTTCCTTCCCTCGGGTGTCTATCGCGCTGTGCTGTTTCACAGAAGAGGAATTTTTCCTCCCTGTGTTGAATGATATCTCTCTGTTCAATTCTGCCTAAACATGATTACCGACTCCAGAAGAAGGTGTGTTCTTAAACCGGCAACTCAGCCATCGTCTGCCATTTCCGATTTTTGCAATCTCTTGTATTAAATGTTCGTTTTCTAGATGTCCTTGTTTTGAATTAAATACCTAAGCATTTCTTAGAGGCACTAGCCTCTTCCTAGATGGCTCTCTATCACTGACAAAGTCTTATAATTCATACCAACCTAAAAAAAACTCTGAGTAAAAAATGAAAACCCTAATATCAGCACTCACGTTATTGTATGCATTTAAACTATTTTCTGGAACAGATTTAAAATCATTTAGGACACAGTCATTCTAAGGTGCAACATAATCAGTAACGGGGTCAACATGCAGCTGTTCTCAGGAAGGAGCGGGGGCGAGGGAAAAATCTCTTCTTCCAACTCAGGAGCTCATGGGGTAATATTTGACAGGTACCCATGGAGACAGTAGAGATTCCTGGGTCCTCAGCCGCTAATCACTTGCTTTGGGATGAGGGAAAAATCCTTTCACTTCTCACTGGCTGGGCTTTCACAGCTGGAATAGGAAGGGTAATTAGGCTGTTGTTTGGATAAGGCAGCAAAGAAAATTCAGGCTCTGCAGGTCTTACCTTCAAGTGATCCAGATGCAAAACGTGGTCTTGGCTCGGATGATCAGAACAATGCCTTCAAACTTTTATTTTATTTTATGGGAGTGTTGGAAGGGTAACTGCCCAAAGTGAGAGTTACAGGAAAACGTAAAGAGAAACAAAAACGCCCTCGGAAGAAAAACAGGGAAGAGGATGGGCTGAGAGGGGAGACGCGTTGTTAACGAGAGCCGCTCAAAGGAACCCCCAAGAAAAGGCGGAGTTGTCTAGTCTTTATAATTTTAGTTATAATATAAATTTGGTTAGATTTCTATTTTAGCTACGTCTCCATAAGATGTTCAGTATCATTGAAGAGTCTTAATGGAGAAATGAGGCAATAAAACAGGATACAAAACGTCAGATGTGTAAGGTCCATTATCAAAGTATCCTTTCTCTAACCTAGAGAATCAATCCATTAGACTCAGGTGCCTTTGAACACAGGTGGAAAATGGGCCTCATTCAAATATGCAAAACATAATTAAAGGAACATTTTCCAAGGGAAAATTAATTAAGATGGGTAAACATCTGGTTATCTCCTAACTTAAGAGCAGAATTACCATTGACCTATCATGTAGTCTTTAAGAGAATAAGAATTCTGACTTATAACATATGTGAGTTGGAACAGTGCAGGGATCCGGGTGTTTAGTATGAAGCCAGGCTGAATAATTCAATGAATTTAAGAGTATAAGAAAATGTTCTCTTGAAGAATGCTGACTCCAAGGTAAAATACTAAGCAGGTGTTTCCTTAATGATTGTTCTACTAGGGGAAATGCTATTTACATGTCTGTATATAACAGAATGGAAAAAATAATGACAAAAAGATAAGGGGGCTGAAATGAAGTATTGTATTCATCAAGGATTTGCTTCATTTCCAGAATGGTTTTGACTTAAATAGAAATTCCATTGCTGTTCATGTGACTCTTGATTTTAAAAAAAAAGCCTCCAAACCTTAATTTTTCATCTCCTACTTTAGTAGGGTACAGAAGAATGATATTTAATTTCTGTGCTCGTCTCTCATCATGAGAGTGCCATTTGTTAATCCCCAATGATTACCTTCGATTTTCCATAGGGACATTCAATTTTTCATATTAGCTTTTGGAACAATTAAGCCTCCCGTGTGGGTGTTTGATTTTACCACATTGCGCTTTCCTGGGATCTCAGGATTGCTTTAAAAAAAAAAAATTGCTAGTGATCCAAGAAACCTATTTTACCTGTGGAAAGAAATGGTGGAATGATTTTTCACTGGACTTTGAATAATTCAGAGGATCTTTTTGGAAAAAAGGTAAATATTTTATATATTTTATGGTAAATAAAACATGTATTTAGAAGAACCACATAAATATTTGATGGGTACTTGGGCCTCTGTTACTTTGGAATCCCTTTATGTAGTATGAGTTATATATTCAGACCTGCAATGTATTTCCTGTGTTTGCTTGTAATGAATATCCAACCCAGAGTGGTTTGTAAGTCACAGTGGCTTCTGCATTTTACTAGTTATTCAGGGTTAATGGATTTTTCTTTTCAAAAGACCCTGGCTTTCCACCCTGTGTTCCATTTTTTCTATTCGTACTTTGGTACTGGAGAAATGAAGAGAGAGACAATATGCTGTTGATTTAGAGGTTGGGTTGGTGAAATGAATGGCGCGCAGGAACAAAGTATGCAGACGAGTGGGCAGACCTTACCAGGTGATGGCTAATGACTTAGAGAAGCTGTCCCAGACAGCTGTTTCCTAATGTGTAGAAATGAGGGTTATTCTAGAAGTACTAAAACACTTCCTCCAGTTTTCAGAATTATTCGCTCACACTGGACCACCTTCCCCTTGTCTATCAAGGTTCAGAAATAGAAAGTGTCAAAGTTGTTTGTTCAATGTTTAATGTTTATTTTTGTACTGATTAAAAATTAAACTGTTATGGATTGAGGTATGAACAAAGAACCTTCAAACTTCATAACATTTCTTGAAGATGACTTGGTGAGACATCAGTCTCAGCTTGACGAGATACGGGCTCAAGTTGTCTGATTCCCATTTACTGTCTACATGTAAGATTTAACACACACACACACACACACACACACACACACACACACACTCATACTAAGGCACTTGTGTGAACTCCCCCACATTGACCAGTGAGGTTTACACTAGAAGGTCTCCAGCTTTCATATGCTAATCCAGATGAGTAATTTATGAACTCTTGCAAAGAAGGAGAGAACCCCAGTATTGACTGGAAACCCATATAGGGTGGGTTTTCTTGAAAACAACTTTGTGAAATCGATTTTTTTTTTTAAAGAGAGAGAGAGAACCAGGTAGGGGAGGGACAGTGGGAGAGGAAGAGAGAAAATCTTAAGCAGGTTCCTCACTGGGCGTGGATCTCATGACCCTGAGATCATGACCTGAGACAAAATCAAGGGTTGAGTGCTTAACCCACCGAGCCACCTAGGCTCCCCTGGGAAATAGATATTTTTATGCAGTTATGTAATTATTGAGAATAGTTAAATTGCATGCCTAGTATTTAACTAAAAAAAGACAAAGAAATATACTGTAGTGGGATCTATTACTCTATTTCCTCTCCCAGAAGTAATCACAGTTTCTACTTCATGCATACATACTGATATTTGATGAATATACCACCTTTGCTAAAAAAGACAGGTGGGACCATACTATGCACATAGCTCTGCACCTTGCTTTGGACATTTAATATTGAGAATGGTATTTGATCCTTATCGTACAAATGAGGAAATGGAGTCTGCAAGAGGTTAAGTTGACTGACCTTATAATTGCCAGAGCTGAGAATTCACGTCTGCCTGACTTTAAATCTCAAGTTCATTGTACTTCTTGTCACTTAAAGCACGGGGGTTATTTTCCACCTCTAAGTAAGTGGTGGTGACTGCCACCAAGCCTAGGCAAGTTTATAAAACACCCGCAAGTTTTGTCCTCTCCTCTCTTTTCATGCGTTCTTCTCACCCCTCCTGGAATTCCCTCCCAGCCCTGAGCTTCCACTGCCTTCAGACAGCTCACAACACTCCACTTTAGCTTTGTCCTTATTATAAAGCTCTATCCTTTTTGCGTTTTCCAGAAATGCCCAATGCATTCTCTCTGCTCTATACCTCTCCCTCACAATCAGAAATCAGAAATTCTTTTCTAAATAAAATAGCTAGATATCGGGCAATTTATGTGGGGGAAAGTACGCCACTAGGGGGCAGAGGGAGGACAGTCAAAGACTCTGCCTCTGGTCACAGAGGCGGGCTCGGGACCTCCCTTAGACAGCCCCAACTCCTTATCCATATGATGAGAAAGGTGAGCTCATGATCCCACCTGGGCTCTGTTCTGGGATTTTTCTTACTGCAGCTAGTGTAAACAGTGTCTCTGTGAAACTTAAGGATGTGGTTCTGCCTCTTTCTGTGTTCCCTGTTAGTTGAATGGTCCTCTAGCAAAGGGAGAGAAGGAAACTGACGTGCAAATGGGGAGACTTTTAGACAGAGAAGAGAAAGCATGTCCAGAAGCAAGAGAGAACATGCCATGCTAGCTCAGCTGTAGGAAGGGATGTGTGGCCGGGGTGTAAAATGATAAGAGGTAGCATGAGAGGTGAGTGGTACTTGAGTTCAAAAGCCATTCTGAGGATGGTGGGTGTTAATATGAGGCCACTGGAAGTGGTAGGAGTTGGAGGGGGCGGGTGTTTCATGATGTGCCAGGTGCTGCTCTTGGTTGCCTGCATAGGTAATTGACATGGGCAGGAGTGGAATTTAGGGGAAGGATATTTATTGGCTAGTTCTGGAAATATCAGGAGGCCTAGAGAAGAGAGCTCAGAAAATGGATTTGGATCAAAGGAGGCCAGGCAACAGGAACAAGCCTGCCAGGGATCCATCATCTACTCTGCTCCATGGATGAACACCACATGATCCTCTTGAATGCCGCTGCCGCCATGATGAGTGGTTTCCTAACTGGCCCTGCCATTGGGTATCACTTCCTCAATAGTCAGAGTTCTGGAGGTGAGTGTGTGTGATTGGCCAAGCCCAGATCACAGGCGCATAACTTAGCTACCAGAGGGTTGGTTAGGAGGTAGAATGTCTGATTCCTATCAACTTTGATGGTGGGAGGCTGGCTTATTTCCCACCCAAACTCATAGAATGTGGAATTCTCCCACAACACGGACAAAAGTGGAAGAGGAATTAGAATATTAGACTGTCAGCAAAAGAGGCAAATGTCTGCTCTTTATTCTTATGTCCAGGTGCTAGAGTGATCATTCTTTCTGTTATCTGGGAAATGGACAGGACATGGTCATGGTAGAGGGGAAACTGCTTGCTTTCAAATTAACTAAGAGGTTGCTGCAAAAATTGACATAAAGAGAGGTGATGGGGAGCAATGAGTGGGACTCAAGATGACTTAATGATATAGAACTGAAATGGTTTATTGATCAGGTAGATGAAGGGTAGTGATGAGGAAGAGAGGGTGTGGAGGATAGTACTCGTTTTCTGGCCTGGGAAACTTGCTGACTGCTGATGTTCTCTCTCTCCTTAGAGAACCCAGGAGGAGGAATAGGGTCCTGATTAGGTTCATTTTACCCCTGCTTTGCAGGTGAAGAAACTCAGAGAGGTTAAATATCATGCTTTCAATCATACCCTGTGAGTGACAGAACCAAGATACACAGCAGATCTGTTTGAATGAAAACCTCCTGCTCTTTCTCTTGCAACAAATAGTCTGAGTATCAGAATAGAAAGATCAGGGAGCAATCTATTCAAACCTTAGTTCTGTGTTTACATGTATCATCTTTTCTAAAGAAGTATTTCCAGTTGATATTTTTAATGGGGAAATATTTTCATAGGGAAACAACTTGCTACAATTTTCTAGTCCATGGCTTGTCCAATTTCCTGGTCTTTCATTATACTTTCTTCTGCATGTTAGTGACTAATGCTTCTTATATTTGCCCTTTATTATTATTGTTATTGTGCCCTGCATTTCTAAAGACCATTTGAATTTTCAGAGGAAAAGCAGTATTTAGGTTAGCTATGGGAAAATAGCAGTTGTGTATCCCACAAATTATGGAATTTGCATGCATTTATTTACTTTAACAAATATTTGTTTTGTAACTTCTTGGTGTTCTAGGCACTGGGAATGCAGGAATAGAGCAAAACAGACAAAGTCTGTGCCTCCACAAAGCTTTTGTTGTAACAGGGAGAGACTGAAATGTACAAATAAATATATAATGTATTCAGTGCTGATAAGTACTATGGAAACATAATACAGCAAGGTAAGGGAGTAAGAAATGCTGAGAACTCAGAGTTGAGGGGCACTTCTTATTTTATTAAGGTAATATTTGATCATACTGAAGAAGAGGGAATCAACCCTGGATATATCTGGAGCAAGAGTTTTTCTGGCAGAGAGAACAGAACTGTGAATGCAAAGCACTATGACAAAATAACTTGACCTCTCTGTTTCAAACGTGTGTTGTATATTTCCTTCCTCATAGTGTAGGAGAAAAGAGCAAGAAAGGAGGCAAAAAGAAAATGATCTCAAGTTTTTCCTGATTCCAAATATTTCTAAAACATTTTTCTTCACTTATGAATTATGAGATCATGTTCTAGAGACATATCTGGAAGAAAGATTGCCTTTAGGGATTCTGAATGGCCAGCAACAACACAAGTTGAATTACTTGTGCTAACAGAGCTAGAAACTTTCTGCTAGGTCTAAAATCTGTGTGCTTTCAGGTGGGGATCAGTTCGGTCCCACAAATGAGTGGTGAGGAATATCAGTCAGTGTAATTGTTACCGATTGTAAAATCAGACCCATTTTCTAATTTTCTCTTCCCCAGTTTTAGAGATAGCTGCAAAATCAAACCCAAGGCTGTCTTAGATACAGAAATAGGACAATTGGCAACTTGTAATTATACTGGTCTTAAGCTATGGATGAAAGCGATGAGTATTTTTACATGGTCCCATTTGGGTTTAAAGTTGTGAAACTTGGGGCGCGTGGGTGGCTCAGTTGGTTAAGCGTTTCACTCTCAGTTTCAGCTCAAGTCATGGTGTCACAGTCCTGAGATCAAGCCCCGCATGGGGCTCCACACTCAGCATAGAATCTGCTTGTCCCCCCCCCCCCCCCTTTATCCCAAAAAAAAAAAAAAAAAAAAAAGAGAGTTTTGGAACTTACTTTTAGTGTATTGAGCAGTCAAATGCCAGAACCTGCTCAGTATCATGGATACATTTCATGTAACAAATGTTTATTGAGAGCTGGTCTCATTCCTGATAGAAATATTTTGATTAAACAATTAAGCATGAGAAATCTTTCAATTTGAGGTGCTTATTATCTTTCCATCATGTTTTTTTTGAAACTTCTGTCAAATCCTGTTTTACTAAAGATATGTTAAACCCAGCAAATATTGCTAAATTTGATTAAATGCCTCTTTTTCTTTTCCTAGGATGACTGTGGATTTCTTGCAATAATCAAGTAATAAGATAAATAAAATTACATGTTCTCATGTTGAACTATCTTTGCATCATGAAAATAAATGCTAGTGGTCCTTTAAAAAAAAAAAGACTGTATTTGGGTGCCTGGGTGGCTCAGTTGTTAAAGCATCTGCCTTCGACTCAGGTCATGATTCAAGCATCCTGGGATTGAGCCCCATATCATGCTCCCTGCTCGGCAGGAAGCCTGCTTCTCCCTCTCTCACTCCCACTGCTTGTGTTCCCTCTCTCTCTGTGTCTCTCTCTGTCAAATAAATAAAATCTTTAAAAAAGACTTTATATTTAAAAACTTCATTTTTCAGAGCAATTTTAGGTTCATAGCAAAATTGAGCAAAAAAAGTACATCATTCCCATAGACCCCCTCCCCTGACATGGGCAGAATCTCTCCCACTATCAATATCCCCCAACAAGGTGAGACATTTGTTATAATTGAGGAACATTGACAGTCAGTTATCACCCAGAGTCCTTGGTTTATATTAGGGTCCTCAATTGGTTTTGTACATTCCATGGGTTTGGACAAATATGTGACACAGATCTACCATAATAATATCATACAATGAAAGCAGTTTCATTGCTCTTAAAATCCTTTATGCTCTGCCTTCCTCCCCATCCCCCAACCCCCAGCAATCAGTGATTTTTTTTTTTAATGTCTCCATAGTTTTTCTTTTTCCAGACTGTCATTTAGTTGGAATCATAAAGTGCAAATGGTTCCTTTAATGTAGTTTTTGAGATTTATGGCATGTAGCCTTGTTCATTCATTTTAATTGCTGAATGAATAAGTGACAAAATATTGATCATTCTCCTACTGAAGGGCAATTAGGTAGTTCCTACTTTGTTCCTTGGTATAAAATTCTAGATTGGAAATAATTTTGCTCCAGAGTTTTGAAACTGCTCCATTGTCTACCAGCTTCCATTGTTGTTGAGAATGTGGCAGTAAACATTTATGTGGTGTTTATATGTTGGCATTTTCCTAACCTCTTTATATAAAATAGCTCACTTAATATGTATAAAAGCATTGGGAGGTAGATACTATTATAACTATCCTTATTTTAAATATGTGGAGGGACACCTGGGTGGCTCAATGAGTTAAGTGTCCCACTCTTGATTTCAGCTCAGGTCAATGATCTCAGGGTCATGAGATCCAGCCCCAAGTTGGGCTCCATACTGGGTGTGGAGTCTGATTAAGATTCTTTCTCACCCAGTCCCTCTGTTCCTCCCCTCTCCACTCACACTCTAAACAAACAAACAAATAAAAGGAAGTTGAGGCACAGAAATCCTAACTCTCTTAACCCAAATTCTGTAGCAGGTCAGTGGGAAGGCCTGCCTGTGAACCCAAGCAGCCTACTTTGGGAATTCCTTCTCAACCACTAGATTATACCACTAGATTATACTACCTCTCATGACAGTTTGATTCCTGACCCTTCATGCATGACCTGTTTCTTTATCTGGTATCCACTGCTGAGATTTCTCTGTTTGTGCAGGTATAACCTTCAGTTGCTCAGTGTATCTCCTGCTTTCTTCTTGGGGTTTCTCTGATACCATGATGTGATGATCCTATTTCTGTAGGAACCCACTTGCTCCTCACTCACGTGGGACCTGAGAGTGTGAGGGATTTTGCAGCTCAGAAGAAAAGCCTTGACAGATACAAGCTGATGGATAAATGCTCCTCCTGACTGGTCATCAGATGAAAAATTCTGAGGTACATTCTATATGGTTCTTTAGGGGGTGCCTGCTGGGGTTGAGCACCTGATTCTAATGGAATCCCTCAGTCCTACTTCTGGGGATCATTTCTCAAATAAGCTTTCTACCCACAAGTTTTGCCTCAGCTTTGCTTGGGGATGGGTGAGTGCTAGGCAGGTCAAGAGTGGTAACATCAGTAGCTCTAAAAAGTAGAGCCTCAGGATACAGTTCTGGAACTGAATTACTTACTGGGAAGACCACTACAAGGACCCCACTACTGGTAGTGGTTGGAGTGGTGAGATCCCTTGACATCATAATTACTGAGACTCTTGCTGAAGTGAATCGACGTCAGGTGTAGATGAAGGTAGAATGCTCAGTTAGGATACAAGCAAGGGCTTTGAACAGTATGGGCAATAGTAATGGAAAGGATCAGATTGACTGGTTTTGCTTAATGTTTTACGAGTTTTAAATGAAGAAAATGGCAGACTCTAGTTCTGCTAACTATCAACTCAACATAGGCTTTGGAAGCTAGAAGACTCTTGTGTCAGCATTTAAAGAAAGTATCATCACTTGTGGCTGCAATCTGGGCTCAGGATTGAATTCTGTGGGTAGCAAAGCTACAAAGAAGATCGAATCTACAGCAAATGCCAGGGTTATGATAGGAAAGGGGTAGGACTTTGAGAACTATCATGAAGACATTTGGGTACATGAACCTGAGAATCTCAAACTCCTGGTTTCCCCCAAACTCTCCAGACTGGCAGAAGCAACACCCCCTCCCCCCAAAACACCCCAACACCCTGATAAGGGAGAGCAGCTTCACCTTGTCTAGACCTTTACCCTAACTAAAACAGACCCTTCTTATCATCATACCTTTCCTCTGCAAGGTCTGTCTCTACTGCCCTCATTGACTCCAGACTAATAACCAGGGTCAAGTCACAGCATGGCACCAGCAGGAAAACAGAGTCTATATTCCAGGAGGAAAGAGAATGTGCAGGAACTGTAGTGTACTACCTGCTGGCTGAGGCTAAGATGCACATCGGGTGTGGAACAGACAAGGTAGAATATATGAGTGAAGAGGGGAGAATTCATTACTCAGGGAGCCCTCTTCTGTGAATTAGAGTCTGATGTGGGTTCAGGGTACCACAGTAGCACACCTGCCACTCATTCTCGAGCAACCTGAGAAATGTACCATGCAATAGTGGAAATGGAGAAATGCCAGTCTTCTTTCAGGTAGATGGGATCCATGCACATTCTGTGAAGTTCGTCAGAGAATCCCCGGGGCCATATTTTTAAACAAACTACCTACACAAAAGCCCCGGTTCAACTTTGCTTTTGGAGATTGAGCAGGAAGACTGGGGCTTACTTTGGGTAAGTTCCTTGGACTGATCTCCCACTTTTCTTATCTTATAATGCCATTTTTTTGGTATATTTCAGCATCTTTTGCTTTACTTGGCTTTATTTCCCTAGCATCTTGAGTTGTATGCTTAACTCATAGATTTGCAATTTTTACATTTTTAATATATACATTTAAGGCTGTACATTTTCCTGCTCTTACTACAGCCCACAATTTGATATGTTGTCTTTTCATTAATGGTTTTGTCTTAAATATATTCTAAATTTAATTAATATGGCCTCTTTGACCTATGAATTATTTGAAGTGTATTTAAGTATAGGAATGGTTTTATTAATTTTCCAGTATTGGTTTCTAATTTCCTGCTTTGTGATCAGAGAATATGAGCTCTATAATAATGTTTTACAGGGTTTGTTTTGACTGGCTGTGTAGAGTAGAATATGGCCACTTTTCAGAGGTGTTTCAGGTTAGCTTGAGAAGAATATTCCTTCCTTCCTTCCTTCCTTCCTTCCTTCCTTCCTTCCTTCCTTCCTTCCCTCTTCTTTCTTTCTAAAGACTTATCCATTTATTTGTTTTAGAGAGAGAGCGAGCACAAACAGGGAGAGGGAGAGTGAGAATCCACAAGCAGACTCCCCATAGAATATGGAGCCCGAGGAAGGGCTTGATCCCACGACCTTGAGATCATGACCTAAGCCTAAATGAAGAGTCAGCCATGCAAATTACTGAGCCACTCAGGTGCCCCCCAAAATTGTCATGTTTTTTCTATATGGTGGATATCCCTTTTTCCCCCCTGGCTTTATTAAGGTATAATTGACAAAAAAATTATAAGATAATTGAAGTATATAATGTGATTATTTGATAAACATACATGTTTTGAAACTATTCCCACAACTGAGTTAGTTGTAATACACATCACCTCACATATTATAGAGGATGTCTTAACATTTAAAAAAGTGTAGGGGAGCCCGGGTGGCTCAGTGGGTTAAAGCCTCTGCCTTTGGCTCAGGTCATGATCCCAGTGTCCTGGGATCGAGCCCCGCATCAGGCTCTCTGCTTAGCGGGGAGCCTGCTTCCTCCTCTCTCTCTGCCTGGTTCTCTCCCTGCTTGTGATCTCTCTCTGTCAAATAAATAAAAATAGAAAAAAAATTAAAGAGTGTATGTTTGACTTAACAATGTATAAATGTAATTACTATTGCTACTGACTGCCTGAATCCCTATTTCAGGGATCTTTGTGTGCTTTCACTCTGATTGCTACTGTTCTCTTTATGTTATTACTGTCTATTATTTTAGTTCAATCTTGCTTTGCAGTTCCCTTCATAGATCAATCATTATTTTGTGTTATCTAGCTATTGCTTGCTTGCCATTTTCCTTCTTCACCTTTTTCCTTGTATCTCACTCCTTTCTTCTGGGATCAATTTATTTTCTCCTGGAATGTACCACTTATAGGTTTTCTTTTCAACAAGGGGATGTGGGTGGTAAACATTTTCAGTCTCTGTAAATACTTTTTTGTTTACCCTCACGTATGTGTGATAGTTTAGCCAGGTATAAAATTTTAAGAATGGTAATTATTTCCCCTGGCTCTTGGAAGATTTAATTAACTTTAGGGCTCTACTTTTGCTGATGAGGAATAATGTTGTAATCTAATTACCATTTCTTTGAAAGTTACATTTCTTTCCTCTTTGCTTCTAAGACTTTGTCTTTGGGGTTCTGTAGTTTTATTATAGTGTATTTAGATTTGAACGTATTTTTATTCATTCTGGTAAGAACTTGTTACTTTTAAATGAGGTTTCAAATCATTTATTAGTTTACAGACATTAGCTCTTCAAAGATGACCTCTTCCCTATTCTCTCCTTCTAAAATTCCTATTATACAAATATTAGATTGTGGTAGATTAAGATAGCGACACATTATTTGTTATTTCTCTTAGAGATGGAGTCTAATTCCTTTCCTCTTGAATATATACCAGACTTGGGGAATTGTTCAACCAATAGGATAGAGCAGAAGTAATGTCCTGGAATTTCTAACACTAGCTCATAAAAAATGTGTAGCTTCTGTCCAGGCCTATCAGAACAGTTTCACTTTGTTACACAGTGGCAGATAACAATATAGATCTTCTTTTCTATAGGTTTAGTCATGTTTTCCATCTCTTTATCTCTCAATGGATAATTTTCTCCTATAATATTCTAGATCACTGATTCTGTCTTGAGCCATCATCGACTATTCTGATATCAATAACTATATATTTGTTTCTCACAGTTCTGTTGGTTCTTGAGGAAATACCTTTTATTACCCTTCTTTCCCTTTCCATATTCTTAATAATTTTAAACCTCATTGTTTTCTGATTACTGGTTAATGATCTTTCCATTAATGATATCTGTGGAGACATATGTTTTAAAGATTTATTTATTTATTTATTTATTTATTTATTTATTTATTTATTTATTTTAGAGGGGAGAGGGACTGAGAGAATCTCAAGCAAACTCCACATCCGGTATGGAGCCTAACTCTGCTGCGTGCACCTGACACAGGACTTTATCCCATGATACCCTAAAATCATGATCTGAGCCAAGATCCAGAGTTGGACGCTTAACTGATTGAGCCACCCAGACCCCCTCCTGCTGAGACTTATTCATGGATAAATTCCTAAAGCATTTTGTAATAGTAATATTAGAAAATATTTTTATCTTTTGAGCTTATTTTTAGTGAGATTCCTTTTCTTTGAGATTTTTTATGGAACCAGAGTAGTTAGCACTTTCCTACCATACACCTTAGAACATCATTAGGCAGGGGCCAATCTTTGTGTTACTTCAGAACAAATTTGGGTGGGATAAAATTGGGCCTCAAACTCAAATGAAGCAAAGGTTTTAGAATAAAATAAAATTCTTTCACCCAGAGCTTGGATGGTGACAAAGAGTTATCATTGTGAGGTATGTGGATCATTGTTTTCCTAGTTCACATATTTTGTTTTTAACAAGAAAAAAAGCTTTCCATAGGAATTTCAATTCTAACTCTTTCTCATTGGAGAACCTCATCCTCCTTTTCATCCCCTGAATAGATGTTAAAAGCAAACCTCCAGATTACTGGGATTTTCAGGTTAGCTGCTGGTCACATCGCACACTTACTATTCTTTCTTTTTTTCACTTCTTTCCTCATTTCTGGTACTTGGGGCTTTTCCCTTCTGTATTGAGTGCTCAGTTTTGCATTCATTTTTATTGTTATATTTTATAAAATATTTTTAAATGTCTGTAGCAGATCCATGTATTGCTCCAATGGATATTCTTTCTGTCTTTAGAAAGTTAGAAAGTCTGAATTTTCTTTCTTTCTCCCCCCTTCATTAGAAAATATTTACATGTATATGTATATATATATTTATCTTTTTTTCAATAATAAAACAATTATGACTTTTTAAAAAATAGCTGCCTTTTGATTATTTGATTATATATATTTGCCCTGAAAGATCAAGAAAGTAATACACTTGCACTCCATCCTCCATTAGTATTCTTAATCCATATTTCCCACTATTTACAGTGAGCAAGAGATTTTCCTTCCAAGGTTTATTGCATCAACTTTAAATTTTATATTTATGTAGTGATTTTTAAAGAAAATGTAACAATTCCACTGTGAGATTCTATTACTTAGACTCAATTCTATTTTTAAAATGATGTATGGTTCATCTGAGTTCCTTATGGCCAGCACTTCTTCATTGTGAATTCTTTATTTGATTCATGTTTTATGGTTGAATTATGGCTCTAGTTGATTTTTTTTCCAGGATACATACACAAGTAGTACATATTCTGTTTTCTTAAATATTTGAAAACATTGTATGTAAAAATAATTGTTTTTACTTATAAAAACTATCTTAGCTGGGTATAGAATTTTGGGGTCACATCTTTTCTGCTCAAAAACATTGTATAATTTTGTTAAAGAGGGAGAGAGAGAGAGAGAGAGAGCGCGAGAGCACGCACAAGTGGAGGAGGGGGTAGGGGGAGAGGGAGGATGAATTCTCAAGCAGACTCCAGGCTGCAGAGACTCAGTCCCAGGACCCTGCGATCATGACCTGAGCCAAAATCAAGAGTCAGCCGCTCAACCAACTGAGCCACTCTGGCGCTCCTACTTTTGTTCCTTTTGAGTCTGATGTTGCTGAGGTGAAATCAGAGACAAGATTAATTTCTACCTGTTTCTTCTGTCTTTTAGGTTCTTAGGATTCTTTGTTTTTGAATAATCTCTGGAGGAGAATAAATCATGAAGTTAGTTGTTCTCTATAAATTTCTCTAAAACCTCATAAGTGCACATAATGGGATCAGACAAAAAGAACAAAATATCTGCAGATTTACATATTTTTTAGTAAAGTTTTCTTCTACTATATCATTTTTAAAAAATATTTTATTTATTTATTTGTTAGAGAGGGAGAGAGTGAGCACAGGCAGACAGAGTGGCAGGCATAGGCAGAGGGAGAAGCAGGCTCCCAGCCAAGCAAGGAGCCCGATGTGGGACTCGATCCCAGGACGCTGGGATCATGACCTGAGCCGAAGGCAGCTGCTTAACCAACTGAGCCACCCAGGCATCCCTCTTCTACTATATCCTTAATTGTTTCTAATATTTCATTCTTTGTCTTTAAAAATGAATCCCTAATACTTATATAGTATATATATAATATCTTAGATACATATAATTGTTTTTCTAATGATTATATTTTCCTTGTCCCTCTCCTTTGTGTTCTCTGTAATTTTCATCAGTCTCATCTCCATAACACTAATTCAGATTTTTGCCATCTAAATTCTGCTCAGGCTTCTAAAGTTTAAGTTCTGTAATGGTCTCTATTTGTGTGATTTTTCTATTGTCATCAGCTCACTTTTCATACTGTTGCTTTGCTATTTCTCCTTTCAGTTCTTAGTTCTTTGGGTTTTTCTATCACAGTGTTTGTGTTTCATTTCCTGGGCAGTATGAAGTGATTGTGGCTTACATTTTTCTGCTGTTTCCTGGAGGAAGTCTTGTTCCAACCTATAGTCTTCATTTTCCTTTTTATTGGTTGCATTCTTTTTCTTTTATGTTTTGCAGAACAATTCATCATTTTCCCCCCTTTTGTTTACTCATCTTTGAAAGAAATCATGCCTGGTTTGGTGTGTTTGTTTGTTTGTTTGTTTGCTTGTTTGTTTTGCTACTTGCCAGGAATATTGTGAATGGAAAATTTTTGGCAGGGTTTCCTTTTCATCTGCCTACTTGTTGAAACTTAGTTTTGCATAAGGGCTTGCTATTGGATATTTTTTTTTTTGTTTAGTTATTTATCCGCTTATAGTTTAGGTTGTACAGAACGAAGTGGTGGGGAATAGAAGTTGAGGAGAGAATATGGAAGGGTTAGCTACATTATCTTTGCACATGCAACCCCCACCCCCAATCTGTTGAAACAGCTTCAGTTCTGCCTGATCTTGCAAACACTGGAATCAGCAGGGGTAGTCTGGGAGAGGCCAATTCAGTATAAAAACCAATGGCTTAAGGGCCTGTTGTTTACTGAATACATAGACTAGGTACTAATTTTTCTTTGGTAAATTGATTTTAACCAGTAGCTACACAATCTTTGGTAGCATCTTTCTTCAAGAATAGCATTATATCTAGGTCATCATTTCTCTGGCTAGAATGCTGTATTCACTGGAAACAGAAATACTGGTCACCACCTCTCTTTTAACTCTGTAACTCTGGCCATTTACACTAATCACTACTCATTTCTGATGTGACCTACTCCCAGACTTTCTCTTCCAAATTGTGCATCAGTAGGGCGCTCAGAAACTTTTCCATTTCCCCCCACCCTACCAATTTAAGTTCATAAATAGAGGCAATGAGCCTTGAACTTGGTATTCTTGTCCAATTGGTTCACCTTTTGCAGATATTCTTGGGAGTTTGTGGAATGGGATTGCGGCCATAAACAGTTTCCATTTCTCTTTTTGGTCCTTGATGATCTTTTAAGTAGATTTCAGAGAGAGGAGTTTTTAAAGTTTGAATGTTTTATACATTAAAAATCTATTTTGCACTGTAAATAATAACTCTAATTTTTTGTTCTGTAATTTTAGTTACGCTACAAATTGGATTTCTTATAAATGTAAGACCTATGTAAAATTTGTATATGACCTTCGGTGTTCTATCTTTAAAGTTAAAACTACTTTATGCACAGAATTGCATCATTTTTTATTTTTATTTTATTTTTTTATTTTTTATTTTTTAAAAGATTTTATTTATTTATTTAACAGAAAGAGAGAGAGAGAGAGAGAGATCACAAGTAGGCAGAGGGCAGAGAAGCAGGCAGAGAGCCAGGGAGTGAAAGAAGGCTCCCTGCTGAGCAGAGATCGGGATGCAGGGCTTGATCCCAGGACCCTGAGATTATGACCTGATCCGAAGGCAGAGGGTTAACCCACTGAGCCACCCAGGTGCCCCTGCATCAATTTTTTAAATATTCAATTAGCAGTGGGAGAAATTGGTAATAAAACATATTTGGAAAGAGCTCCCTCTCATACATGGTTGTTGATTTCTGGAAGTTATTTCTACTTTTATTTATATCTTATAACTTATTGAAAATATGTAGCCTTGGTTATACTATCCTTATGAATTTCCTCCCCCAAGGAATAGTTCAATATTTATGAATGTGCTATTGTTCTATAGTCTTCACGAATCTCTAATATTACTAAAAACCAATCAAGCACCCTGAAGACATCAGGAACCACCCTTTCTATCAGGGAGATAAAAATGTCTCCCAAATGAAGGAAAAGATTCTTGGGTGATTTTTTGCATTTCTCTATATTGAGAGTCTGTGTTCGTGTGTATAAGTGGATACAACAGGCCTTTGATATCTGAGATTCTTCTTCATGAATCCCTAAATCTGTGCACATGGAAATATTTAAGACCTTACACCGAGGGCGCCTGGGTGGCTCAGTGGGTTAAAGCCTCTGCCTTTGGCTCAGGTCATGGTCCCAGGGTCCTGGGATTGAGCCCCTCATCTGGGCTCTCTGCTCCTAGGGGAGCCTGCTTCCTTCTCTCTCTCTGCCTGCCTCTCTGCCTACTTGTGATCTCTGTCTGTCAAATAAATAAATAAAAAATCTTAAAAAAAAAACAAAAACAAAAACCCTTACACCGAAAATGAGAAACTCCAACTTCCCAGAAGATTTTCAGTTATTTGGACATTTTTTATTTATATTTTTATATATCATTACTTCCCAACCAGGTTTTAATGGCGATTTTCTGAAAGTAAGGGTCATAACTAAAGAGTAACAAAGGTAAATGAGAGGCACATGCTGGACAGACTGGGTGAGTGAGATAGATTTACACACCAGCTGCGACTTCTGCATAGCAGCCAGACCTTCTTTTTAGATTCTGGGCCTCAGCAGATTACCCAAATGACCCAAATGGATCTTTGAGGTTGTTGGTCAAACCTTCTAATCTTAAATTACCAAATATACAGTTTTCCAGTTTGGGTTCTGTGGCTGATAATAATATATAAGGACTCATGTTTTTGTCAGGTGATTTTTTTTTTTCCTTTTTAATCTCTCAAGGATAAGCAGGACAATTCATATTTTACCAACCCAAGTCTTCATTTACAGAGCTGGTGGTAAAGTTCCCTACTGTCAAATTTTAACACTGGGTTCAGAATTCCCAGTGCATATTTACACTTGGTTTTCCAATTAAAATGGGCTTTTGTGAGTCCCCTGCTGATAGCCATTGGCTTGATAAAAAGTAACTTCATTTACAACAAGGGTGTTTAGGGAACCCAGTGCAAGACTGACTCTTCTGCTGTTGCCTTGAGCCCAGCTGTGCTGAAATATTAAACTTTAGTAAATTAGGTGAAATTGCAGCTTCCTGGCTGATACAATAATGTCCTTTTCTTTTTCTGCAAACCGTCTGCAGTATGAGTTGTCTGCACAATCCTGCTCTAAGAGAAATAAAATTCAGACTATCACCCAAATCCAGACAACTTTTCATTTTCAAGATAATTGTGCCATATCCTACTTGTCTAACAGAATGCCTCACTTTCAGACATGTAGAACTGGGTTGCTTTATTATTTTAACAGCAGTGAATATAGTATTACTTTTTTGTGCCCTATTCAGATAAGCAGCCATATTCCTAAAAATGTTGGCCTGACGTAAAAGGAGCAACTTTTTCATTATTGATTAGTACATATTTTAACAGCAGGAGTGAGCTATGGAAGGAAATCATATTTCCAGTCACACGCATTTTCAGTTTTTTCCTCCTTCTTCTCTTTAAGGAAAGTGTTAGTTCCTCAGTGTTTCATTCAGCGGTCAAACATTTATTGATCGACTATTATGTGAAAAGTTCTGGTTTGTTTTCAACTAAATATTTTTAATTAGAGTAAATGCAGGGTTAGCAGAAAGGAACTAGGTAGCCCATATTTCTCTTCTGGATAGAAGTTATTTTCTCAGTGACAAAATCCCTGGCAAGAGCTTTATCATTGTTTGGCCGACTTGTTCCCCCAAAGGCTCTGAGGTGGGTCTTTTAGGTTAAGACCTTATGTCTCTAGAAGACTCCAAGTGAAAAACAAGTATTTTTGTTGCTTGGGAAAGCTCACTGAAGCCTTTTCAGAGTTCAAGCCTTTCCAAAGTACTTGCAAGATGGTGGAGTCCAGGTGTTCTTTTGGAAAAATCTCAACTCTGTACGATCTAATGAGACCCCATCTAACAGTTATGGGGCTTATGGTTCACTGAGGTTCCTCAAGGATTGAGTCGGGAGCAAAACTGAGCTTGCACTGCAGGAGACATGTGCAGTGTGCTGGAGACACGGAGGACCAGGACAGAAATCGCTTGGGGCAGAAAGAGGACAGCCAGAGGGTATCATACTGTCATAGGGCCATTTTCCAGTATCTAACCAATATGATTTAGACCAACATGATTTAGACCAATGGTCTGCTAAGTTTTTCTGAAAAGGGATAGATAAATGCTTTAGGCTCCAGGGCCCATATGATCTTTGTCACCACTACTCAGCCCCGCCCTTGTTACCCAAAAGCAGCCACAGGTTCCCACAGCTACGTACAGCCATGGAGAAGACAAAGGAACCCGCATGGAGGTGTTCCAAAAACACTATCTGCAAAACCAGGCTGGGGCCAAGCTCGGCCTTCAGGTGGTAGTATGCCAGCCCCTAAAGATCCCCTGGCTCCTGGAATCCACTCTCTGTGCCTCTGAATCTGCGTTTAAGTAAGAGACGGTTCCTCCTCCTCTTGGGTACCAGGATCTACCCAACAAAACCAAGTCCCTAGTAGCCTTTGCGTGGGGCGATCCAGCCGAGCGACTACAGTTGTAAGAAAGTTTTGAAGTGGGCTCTTTCCTTCCTTCTTTCCCACCCCTCCGAGTCCTTGCTTTCCACCGCAGGGACGCGGAAGGAGTTGTGGCGTGCTTGGGTGAGCTGCGTGGGCCCCGGGGAAGAGCCCGCGGGCACTCCGGAGAAGGCGAGGGCGCACGAAAGTTGGAGCCCAATCAGCACCGAGTCCAGCTCGCGAGTCCCAACCTTCAGGTGACCCCGCGCGGCGGCGGCGGCGGCGGAGGCAGCGGCGGCGGCGGCGGCGGAGGCGGCGGCGCGGCGACTAAAGCCCGCAGCGGCTCGGAGCGCCTCCGGGAGGAGAGGAGGCGAGCTCGGCGGATCGTCACTGCCAAGCGGAGCGCCGAGCGCAGCGGTCCGGGGCTGGGCGCGAGAAGGCGAGAGCCGGCACGCGCCTTCTCCGTTCGCCCCCCGCACACCGCGAGAGGCTGGGCCGGGGCGCCCCGAGTGCGGGCCCGCGCCGCGCGCCGTCGTCGCCCCTCCCCGCGCGTTTGAACACTGGAGGTGTGCGTGGCCGCGGCGGCGGCGGGAGCGGAGAGTCTGGCCCGCCCGGCTGCGCTTCGCCGGGGCGGCGGCGGTCGTGCGTGGGGCTCAGGATGCGGCCGGGGGGCGCGCTGCTCGCCCTGCTCGCCAGCCTGCTGCTGCTGCTGCTGCTGCGCCTGCTCTGGTGCTCCACCGACGCGCCCGCTCGCTCCAGGTAAGCCGCCCGCCTGCCGCGCGCCCCCCGGGGCTCCCCCGCCGCCCGGCCGCCCGCCTCCGGGCGCCGACTTCTGGCCGCCGCGAAGGGAAGCCGACGGGCGGCGGTCGCGCGAGGGCGGGCCGGAAAGGGGGCGTCCAGGAGGCAGGACGGGCCTGGCTCGGGTGACCGAGGGGGCGACGCGGGGACCAGGTGGGCACCGGCTGCGGCGGGGAGCGAGGCGAGGGCTCCGGCGGGCGGTCGCTGCGGAGCGGGACCTGCCGTCGGGTCCCCCGCGGTCTCCCGAGCTCGCCGTTCTGGTCCGTGCTTCCCCTTCCTTCCCGCCCTTAAGCGCCTTCAAACTCCGGGGTCTGGGAGCTGCCGGGGGCGGGGGAGCCGGGCCTCGAGAGGACGCCCCGGCCAGGTGCGAGCGCGCTGCGGCCGCCGAGCCTGTCAGCGAGGTGTAGCAACTTAGTTTTCTTCCTGCCGGTGCAGGCTCTTCGTGGAGGAGAGCAGGGACGCCACCCGCGGTACCCCCGCCGCGCTGAGGACGCTCCGGAGCCCGGCGACCCAGCTACCGCGCCCCACGAACAGGTACCCGCGGCGCTGGGCGGCGGGCGGGAGGGGACTCGGCGGCTGCGGGGCGCGGGTGGGGCGCGGCTGCAGCCGCAGGGCTCGCCTCGCGCTGTCTGGCTGGGACCGCGCGATTGAGTGCGCTTAGGTGTCTGAGTGTGCTGTGTGTGTGTGTGTGTGTGTGTGTGTGTGTGTGTGTGTTCAACTCGTCACACTGCCTCAGCCTCCCCTGTAAAGCCTGGATCTCCACGTAGAGGTTCTTCGAACCGAGGGAGAGGCTCAAACCGCTGCACTTTGCCAAAATGGGTGCTGAGGCCCCTTCTCGGTAACCTGGTGTTGAAAACCCCGGAGAGAGGCAGCTCAGCCTGTCTGTAGAGGGATTCGGTTGGTTTGCTTTTTGTCTTTATGCTTTACAGGGCACCCGTGTAGAGCTTCACGTTTGGGAGAATTCTGTGCACAACGCGCAGACTGTTTTTGTCCTTAGTGAATGGAAGCTTAAAACTGTTCTTTTTCACTCACAGGAGTATTTATCCATGTGCAATAATTATTTGGTTTTTATCTTTCTTTCTGATCATAAAAGTAATACATGCTTGTTGTAGAAAGTTAGGTAATATGAGAGATGTATTAAAAAATATTCACTCAGAGCTGTACCACCCACAGATGATATTAAGGCTTTGGTCTATATCCTTCCAGTAGTTTTTCCTACCTACGTATATTTTAAAAATATATTTAAGATTAGACTTTGTGGTCTACCTTTTTTCCTAAAAAATTAGACAAATACATATCATTAACCCCCACTATTGCTTTTAATTGTTGGATAATTCATCAGATGAACGTGCCATCTGTTTAACTCTTTGTAGCTCTAGACATTTTGACTGTTTCCTGTTTGCTTTTTGTTTTATTTGCTGTTAATAATTCTATTAAGTGTATCCTTGTATGTAAATTCTTATCTTCATATAAATGAATTCCTCAGGATGGAGTAATAGAAATCATATTATTAGGTTGAAGAATATATACATTGTAGGTTCTAAACACATATGGCCAGTTAAATCCTGGGAGAGTTGATTCAATTTACATTCTCAACAGAAGAATGTACCGGTCTGTGCCTCAGCAATGCTATTCTTACCTCAATTTTGTGTACTGTCTCTTTTCCTCTGCTTATCTCTTGTGAATCCTTTTTTCTATGTTTCCTTCGGTACATTCTTGGCTCTTGGACCTTCTTAATCTTTCTGATTGAACAATCCCAGGCTCCTGTGTGGCATAGTCATAAGAAGGGTCTGGGGGAGCCTGGAAGAAATCTTGAAGTGCAGAAACAGTCTCCCACAGCCCTCCTATTAGGATCTTATAACATGTTAGAGGTACTAAGAAATCCTAGAGTAACAAAACTTTTGATAAAAAGAGTGGCCTCTAGTTTTATGTGATACAGCTTTGTATACTATAGATAGCATAGCTTTCCAGTGATCTGGGGAGCATTCCATCTTTTTGCAGGCCTTGGTACTGTTTGTTATTCATTTTGGCATTGCCCCTTGGGGAAGTTTTGAAAGAATGCACTAATTGAATTACCTGGTTCTAGGCCTTTTTTGAGGTAATTCTTTGATGCATTTTTTAGCTTCTTTTGGCATACTTCTTTTCTACTTTGCATGCTTCTTGAGCTAATATAGGTAATTCCTATGTTTTTTTCTGAATCTGATTCAAAGGCTTTTTAAATACCATTCTGTCATGTTTTTAAAAACCTGTCTGATTTATTTTATATGCCTTTTATCATTTATGATTTTAATTATTTATGTAGCAGGGACACAAATTTTAATCTGTACTACTTGATTATAGAGAGAAATTATAATTTATTTTTTAAAGATTTTTTTGTTTTTGACAGATCACAAGTAGGCAGAGAGGCAGGCAGAGAGAGAAGAGGAAGCAGGCTCCCCGCCAAGCAGAGAGCCTGACACGGGGCTCGATTCCGGGACCCTGAGATCATGACCGGAGCCAAAGGCAGAGGCTTAACCCACTGAGCCACTCAGGTGCTCCTAAAGATTTTTTATTTACTTATTTGACAGACAGAGGTCACAAGTAGGCAGAGAGTTAGGCAGAGATAGGAGGAAGCAGCCCCCCCACCCCCCCGAGCAGAGAGCCCGATGCGGGGCTTCATCCCAGGACCCTGGGATCATGACCTGAGCCGAAGGCAGAGGCTTTAAGCCACTGAGCCACCCAGGCACCCCTATAATTTCTTTTAAATATTTATTTATTTTAGAGAAAGAGAGAGAGAGAGCACAAGCAGGAGGGGCAGAGGGAGAGGCAAAAAGATTCTCAAGCACACTCCCCACTGAGCTCAAACCTTGGTGCGGGGCTTGATCCCAGGACCCTGAGATCAGGACCTGAGCCAAAGCCAAGAGTTGGACACTTAACTGACTGTACAACCCAGGCGCTCCGAGAAATTAGAATTTCTTAATTTTTCTGTAGCTGATCTGATCGTTCCTTCATGAGCCCCATACTGTAGGTAATAGGTAAAAGTAATAATAGTAATACTAATAGCAATAAAGATAGCCGACACTTAGTGAATGTTTTTATGGGCCAGAATATTGATGTAGGCACTTTACATTTATTAATTCTTAAAAACTACTTCATTCACTTAATTCTTAAAAACTACTAAGAGATACTATGATTATCTTCATTTCATAGGTGAGGAAACTGAGGCACAGAGAGATGAAGTAAATTTTCCAGAGTCACAGGGTTGGCAAATTGTGGATCCAAGAGTCAGACCTAGGCCATGTGGATTCAGAACCCCACACTCTTAATGTCTGGGCTGTGTAGCCTTTCTGAGGTGCTGGGCAAGACGGGGTGTGTTGTGTATGTCTCCAGGTTAAAGCTTAGTCCGATGTGACAATATAAGCAACGTTTTCTGGTAATATTTGTTCTTTCTGGGAGCAAATGCTCCATCTGTCATATTGTTTTCATCATTTCTTTTTACTTAAGGATAACACCCAGATACAAGTGGGAGGTGGGCTTAGATGATGTGTTAGTAGGGTTAAGAGTTGGGGTTCATGATCATGGTAACCTTTGACTCCTCTAATTTCCAGAGTGATGTTGTTCATTTTCTACCTGATGGCTGGGTACCACCCAGCTGATAGCCAGTTAGGAAATTGCAGTTTGTGGCTCATTCTTTTTCTTCGGGTATTCTACCTTAGTGGTCCCCCCACTCTATCTTCCTCACTGAGCTCCCACCTGGTGCCACCTTTCTGGGATCTGGTGAAGATTCTCTCTTAGTCCTCTCCTGTGTTGTTACTCTGCAACATTTGCTCTGAGGCTGTCTCACCCAGGTCTGGCTCGCCAGATCCACAGCCAGTCTCCCAGCTATTTCTGGGACCTGTCTAAACATATAAGAATGGAGGCTGGTTCAGGAAATTAATTAGAGGTCCTCCCTCTACTTGCCCCATGAAGTACATGTGACCCTATTCTAAGTTAATTTCAGGATGGGAGGCTGTCCAAGAAGTGATCTCTTTTCAGAGTCCGAGGTGGGAGAGGAGGCCAACCTCCTTCTACTCTTGTGGTTACCCTTATCTTTCTGTCCCCAAGCCAGAGCTCTCTTCTTTCCACCTTTGGTCCCAGTTGAGAATGTGCAGTCTACCCCAGTCCCTCATATTTTCTTTTGTCCTGACTCAAACCTACAGGCTGAATTCAAACCTAAGTCTTAATGGTAATTCATGGGGACGAGGATTGAAAAGATTGAGAAAGCTCCAGGAACTGTTTCTTCCAAGTAAGGTGATTGATGTGCCAAAGAGGGAGAATGAGAAGAATCTAGAAATCTTTTCTTGAGGCCATAACATATCTTGTTTTGCTTGGGTACAGCTGAATATCACCTTATCCTTTCTCTTTGCATTTTTTCGGTAACAAGTCTTCATCTCTCCAGAATCCCTTGAAGGATGCTTTAAAATGACAGGGAAAAGTCATGTCAAAGTCAGAAGACAAAAGAGAATAACTTAATAATAATTTTCAAAATATAATTCCATTACAATAGATGCTTTCTTTTTCTAATAAGCTTTGTCAAAGTTTGTTCTAGGTTTGTTTTTCATACAACCAGCTCCTGGATTTATTTCTCAATTCTGGTATGTTTTCCTTGTTGTTAATTCCTTTGTGCTACCTTTATCTTTTAAAAATCTTTCCTTTCTTCCAACTTAATGCCTTGGCATGAATGCTTTATTTATTTTTCTGTTTTTCTTTGTAAGAGAATGTTTACTACTATGAATTTTCCTTTGAACGCAGCTTTGGGTCTGTTCCTTAAGTTTGGATACATAATGTTCTGATTTTTAAAAATATATTTAAACTGTTTATAATTACATTAATTTTTTAAAAGATTTTATTAATTTATTTTTTTAAGTATCCCCAATGTGGAACTCAAACTCACAATCCTGAAATCAAGAGTTGCATGCTCTACTGCCTGAGTCAGCCAGGTGCCCCTATAATTGCACTAAAATTTTAAATAATTTTTATCTCCATAGTGATTTAGAAGAATACTTAAATTTTCAGGTGGTTGGAATTTTAAAAAATACTAATCGAATATTCTTTCTATTAATTTCATTTTTGATTATAAAATAAGTTAGTAGAATCTGCTATGATATCATAAGTTAGTTCTCAAATACTCAAGAAGTGAGAGATTGGACTATTAGCAATGTTAATCATGTAGCCGGAGCAAGTCTGTGTAACTAGCTGGCTTGGAATTCCAGGGTCCCTCCATGGAAGTATCTAGGTCCTGATTGTGACTTAGTGCCTATTAGTGGGGGGTGTCCATTCTGGCTTTAATATCCATGGTCATGATTCAGGCTCTGTGGCCAGCTCAGATTTCCCAGTGAGCAACAGGTATGCTGTGAATGTTCTGGTACTTACTGCCCTTTTCATTGCCCCATCAGGAATGACTGGACTATGAGTTTTCCAGAGATGGAGGGACCATACTTCTACTTCTCTGCTTTCTTGGAGAGGTATACCTGCTATTTTCCTGAGTGGGCTGCCTTTCTGTTCCCTGTGACCCTTTCTCCCTGCAGTACAACTCTGACTTTTCCTTGTTTGAGACCTGGGCTTCCACGAAGGGCAGACCTAAAAGTCAGTTGTGTTACATCCCAACTCATTATTGTAGTGAGTGCTTTACTGCATGTTTTGTAGCGACTTTACTGCATGTTTTTTAGATGAGTACAAAGAAAAAGAAAGCTTCCTGTCATTCAGGGTACAAAAGATGGGTACTACTTGTATTTTCAATAACTTTGTATGCACATGTCTGGCAATTTTGCTATGCATATTTTGGTAGAGGTTAGTAAAACTTTTTTAACAACATCTGAACTTTTCTTCATGTCATTTGTCTTTCTGCAACATAATTTTTAGAACACGGTATTTGAATGTGTGCACCTATCATAATTTAGCTTTGGGTTATTTTTTAAATTTTGATTTATACTCTCATGTGAATGACTTTATTTTTTTTAAAAGATTTTATTTATTTATTAGAGAGAGAAAGGTAGCATGTGGGGGGAGGGCCAGAGGGAGAAACAGATTCCCTGCTGAGCAGGGACCCTGATGTGGGACTCGATCCTGGGACTCCAGAATTATGACCTGAGCTGAAGGCAGTCGCTTAACCAGCTGAGCCACCCAGGTGCCCCATCATATGAACAACTTTATATCCTTGCACATATTCTTGATTATTCAGGTAAATTCATAGAAGTGGAGGGGCTAGATCAAAGGATATAGGAAATTTCAAAATGTTCCTATGACTTGTCCAACAATAATGGTTGTTTCCATTTATTTTCCTGTTAGCAGTATAGGAGAATGACCATTGACTCAAATTCCTGACAGTTCTGTGTATTAGAATTTCTTTTCATTTTTTAAGTTTCACTCTCAGGACATAATATTTTATTGATGTCTTAATTTGTATTTGTACTGTTGTGCTTAATCTTTAAGATATTTTTAAGTTTTACTTTCTGGGTTGGCTTTTAATACTGTTATCTATCTTTCTATCAAGATACTCGGTTTTCTGGGGCTCCTGTGTGGCTCAGTCGGTTAAGTGTCTGAACGCTTGATTTCTGCTCAGTTTATAATCTCAGGGTCCTGAGGTTGAGTCCCGCCTCACACTGCAGGGCTCTGCTGGCAGCCTGCTTGAGAATCTCTCCCTCTGCCCCTCTCCCTGCTTGTGCATGGGCATGTGCTGTTTCTCTCTCTCTTTCAAATAAATAAAATCTTAAAAAAAAGATACTCTATTTTCTTACAGATTTACAAGAGGTTTATGAATATCAAAAGTGTAAAACTTTTCTTTACCATGCATTTAAATTGATTTTCTAATTTAGTTAACATTTAATTATGTCTGTGGTTATTTAATCTGCGCACATTTTCAACCTTTCTGTATTCTATCACTTGTATCTACTTTTCTTTCCCAATTCTGCTTCTGAATTGATACACGTAACAGTTCATTTATTGATGTGCTTGCTATGCTGAGATAAGTGTATATTTTAAGTACATTTAAAAATATTTAAGCCTTTACTCGTCCTAGAACTTCTTTTGGTGTGTGGCAAAAGGGGTGGGCTTTTATTAAGTTATTATTATTCTATCATGTACTTTTGCCTTTGGGAATTCTTTTTTAAATTTGAAATTAAGCTCTTGCTTACAAATCTAGAAATACTGGGTGGGGTGCCTGGGTGGCTCAGTTAGTTAAGCATCTGTTTTTGGCTCAGGTCATGATCCCAGGGTCCTGGGATCCAGCCCTGCATTGGGCTCCCTGCTCAGCTCAGCAGGGAGTCTGCTTCTCCCTTTTCCTCTGCCCTTCCCCCTACTCCTTCTTTCTCTGGAGCTGACTCTCTGTCTCTTAAATAAATAAATAAATAAATAAAATCTTTTACCCCAACAAATCTAGAAATACTGTTCAGATTTTCTTTTCTGTTGTTCAGTGCTCAGTGCCATTCAGTGTGCAGAATTCAGTGTGCAATGCCATTGTAAATGAGCCTCTCCCCATTTCTTCAGGTTTTTGTTTCCATTGCTTTCTTGGTCAGCTGGCATAAATCTTGGACATTTTAGCCATAGACGATCGATGATGATGTTTTTGAAACTTAAAATATTTAAGGATGCAATTCTTATTTTTCACATATGAGTACTGAATTATTACACCATGACTCCACTCTTTTTTGGGGGGGCATCTTAGAATTTTTCTAAGATTTCTGTTCTTCTATTTTCTGCCTTTTAGGGCCCTGAAAAACAAATAAGAGTAATCCTAACTTTGACTTTTTCAAAAGTAACCTGTTTGATTTTTTTGTGTTACAGATCCTGAGAGGAATGTTCTTTCCTTTCTTTGCTGCTGTTAAATTTACAGCAGTGTGTCTTTTCAGTGACCTCTTTTGGTTAACTTTGTCTGTAAGCCTTTTTAATCCACTGGCCCAGTTATTCTATTTTGTTTCTATTTATTCCATTTGGTATCCTATAATGGATTATGTGATGTGTTCCACACATTCTGGTTGTATTCTGTGAAGTGAGTCTTCATTTTTTGTGTGTGCCGGTGCTGAACCTCTTCCCATCATTACCTTTCCATGTAAATGATTTTATTTCTTTTCCCGATTTCAGTTTCCTCTTTGTCTCCTTCCCCTGCCCTCTGGGATAGCCTCTCAAATCTGTCCTCTACAATTCTGAATGATTTTTCTGTAGTGTCAGTTCTCTGTTTTGCCCTGTCTAAAACAGTACATCTATTCCATTTTTATTCTTACCATTTTTTTCTTGTCTCAGCCTGCATCTTCTCACATTAGTTTATATCTTAGGAAGCTTCTAAGTATGCTTTTAATACACCTCACCCTTCTTTTCTTCCAGTTTTCTTGTGTTTTATTGAGAACACAAAGTAAATGCTTTCCAAAGATTTCTTCTGCTTCTTATAATAAATATTGTTCAAATATAGTAAAAAAAAAAGTATAATTTTTCCTTATGCCTTGAGAACAGTGTTAAGCCAAGTTAGAGAATCTTTTTTTCTTTTTAAGTTTTTATCAAATTCCAGTTAGGTAACATGCAGTGTAATACTAGCTTCAGGTGTGCAATTTAGTGATTCAGCACTAATGTACATCACCTGATGGTCAGTGATGTTGACCATCTTTTCATGTGTCTGTTAGCCATCTGTATGTCTTCTTTGGAAAAAAGTCTATTCATGGCTTCTCTCCATTTTTTCTTAAATTAACATATAATGTATTATTTGCCCCAGGGGTACAGGTCTGTGATTCATCAGTCTTACACAATTAACAGCACTCACCATAGCACATACCCTCCCCAATGTCCATAACCCAGCCTCCCTATCTGTCCCCGCACAGCCCCCCAGCAATCCTCAATTTGTTTCCTGAGATTAAGAGTTTCTTATGGTTTGTCTCCCTCCCTGGTCTCATCTTGTTTCATTTTTTCCCTCCCTACTCCCTACAACCCCCCACCCACCTCTCAAATTCCTCATATCAGAGAGATCATATGATAATTGTCTTTCTCATATTGACTTATTTTGCTCAGCATAATATCCTCTAGTTCCATTCACATTGTTACAATGGCAAGATTTAGTTTTTTGATGGCTGCATAGTATTCCATTATATATATATATATATATATATATGCGCCACATCTTCTTTATCCTTTCATCTGTTGATGGACATCTAAGTTCTTTCCATAGTTTGGCTATTGTAGACATTGCTGCTATAAACACCTGGGTGCAAGTGTCCCTGTGGATCCCTACATTTGTGTCTTAAGGGTAAATACCCAATAGCGGGATTTCTGGGTCATAGGGTAGCTCTATTTTCAACTTTCTGAGGAACCTCCATGCTATTTTCCACAGTGGCTACAGGAGCTTGCATTCCCACCAACAGTATAGGTAGGTTCCCCTCTCTCCCCATCCTCTCCAACATCTGTCTTTTCCTGATTTGTTAATTTTTGCCGTTCTGACTGGTATGAGGTGGTATCTCACTGTGGTTTTGTTTTGTATTTCCCTGATGCTGAGTGATTGGAGCACTTTTTCATGTGTCTGTTGGCCATTTGGATGTCTTCTTTGCAGAAATGTCTTCTGCCCATTTCTTGATTGGATTATTTGTTCTTTGGGTGTTGAGTTTGATAAGTTATTTATAGATTTTGGATACTAGCCCTTTATCTGATATGTTATTGGCAACTATCTTCTCCCGTTATATAAGTTGTCTTTTGGGTTTTTTTGTTTTTTTTTTTACTTTATTTAAGCTTTATTTAAACATATAATGTAACCCCACCACCCTCACCCAACCCCTCTTCCCCCCACCCCCCCTCAGTTTGTTTTATGACATTAAGAGTCTCTTTTGGTTTTTCTCCCTCCCGATCCCATCTTCTTTCATTTTTACTTTTCCTACCACCTTAACTCCCACCCCCGTTGCATCTCCACTTCCTCATATCAGGGAGATCATGTGGTAGTTGTCTTTCTCCAGTTGACTTATTTCGCTAAGCATAATACGCTCTAGTTCCATCCATGTC
>ML101415.1:0-14766 GCA_003697995.1 Taxidea taxus jeffersonii
AAGTCTCCTTCTGGGCTTTCTATTCTGTTCCATTGATCTATTTGTCTACTGTGGGCCAGTATGCACCCAGTTAAATTACTGTTGCTTAAAAGTGTGTTTTGATCAATCTAGGCAGGCAAGTCCCCTTTCATAATTCTTATTTTAGAAAAGAGTTTTATTTATTTATTTATTTGTTAAGATTTGAGAGAGAAAGAGAGAGAGACCACAGGAGCAGGTGGGGGGAAGGGGCAAAGGGGAGAGGGAGAAGCTGACTCCCCACTGAGCACGGAGCCAGACTCAAGGCTTGATCTCAGGACCCTAGGATCATGACCTGAGCCCAAGGCAGATGCTTAACCGACTGAGCCACCCAGGTGCCCTGCTTCATAATTCTTAAAGGCAAATATGTCTGTATCTAAGTATAATGCAAAGGTTTCTGGTTCAATAAGACTCATACTGTAAGAGAAGTAGGATAGAAACACCTAAAGGGTTAAAATGGAAAACCCAGGGTGACTTCATGTCCTCTAGATCTATCACTACTAAAAGTGCAGGAGCACTTCTGTCCACTAACAACTCTCCTGTGTACCCCTCATGCCAGATGGTGGTCCCCATTTCCATTCTGCATGAAGAGGAACCAGGACTCCTTGAAAGGCACATATATGTCTTATGTTGGGGAAAAGAAAAATTAGGCTAATGTGAAACATCCTACTGTTGTAACAGAGTAAAAATACTCTCCTGTTAGAAGTAGTATTTTATAAAACTCAGAAGACATAGGAATAACCTTGAGGGGTTGCCACTAGCCAAGTTATAAAATTCTGAGCATCCAAAAAAAGGAGATAAAAATTTTAAGAAGCTGAATCTACAAAAGGCCAGATTCATGATATCCAAAAGAGAAAAATGAATTTTATTTTTTTTTCTTTTAAAGATTCCATCTATTTATTTGACAGAGATCACAAGTAAGCAGAGAGGGA
This sequence comes from Taxidea taxus jeffersonii, assembly GCA_003697995.1. Classification (NCBI taxonomy): domain Eukaryota; kingdom Metazoa; phylum Chordata; class Mammalia; order Carnivora; family Mustelidae; genus Taxidea; species Taxidea taxus. Next base: position 948 of record ML101415.1, read on the forward strand.
GGCAGAGAGAGAGAGGAGGAAGCAGGCTCCCTGCAGAGCAGAGAGCCGGATGTGGGGCTCGATTCCAGGACCCCGGGATCATGACCTGAGCCGAAGGCAGAGGCCTTAACCCGCTAAGCCACCCAGGCGCCCTGAAAAATGAATTTTAATACAAACTAAGGATGGATATGCTTAAAGAATTGTTTCTATATGAGAGTATTTTTGTTCTAAGAATACATAATTTCATAAAGCATGGGCATGTGCTTATTTCTAGCTATCCATGCAGGAAGGAATAAATTAAGGAAACCAAAAAAAGTAGTGTAAGTAGAAAGAAGACTGATCGTCATTAGTGGTCATATGTCACATACAATAACGAAGTAGAAAAGGAGTCACTGATGAGACACAGTAACAAATTTAAATGGACAGAACAGTATGCCTTTTCTTTTAGGCTTGGTATAAGATTACTACAAGCCCAGGAAATAGAGCAAGATATGACTGAATCCCTAGTACAATATGAAAATAAATACAGCCATAACAGTAAGAAAGTATTTTTAAAGTAAAAAATTTTAGGGCATTAAGCTCATAAGTTGATTTGTAAATAGGTTTATGTACGTTATTTTTAATACTGTGTTAACACTGTATTCAAGTATGATGGCTAATTTTATGTGTCAACCTGACTGGACCACAGGGTACCCAGATTAAACATTATTTCTGGGTGTGACCTTCAGAGTGTTTCCAGAGGAGACTGATGTTTGGATCAGTGGGCTCTGTTAGGCAGCCCTCCCCCCAGCCAACCCGCGGAGGGCCTGTGTGAACAAGAACAAAAGGGGACCCAAAGAGGTTTCACTCCCTTTCTCTCCCTTTGCCTGACTTCCGAGCTGGAACAGGGGCCTCCTGCTCTCAGACCGTGCGTCACACCTTCAGACTCAAGCTTAATCACACCACCGGCGGGCTCTCCTGGTCTCCAGGCCGCAGACAGCGGATGGTGGTATTCTCAGCCTCCCTGATTGCGTGAGCCCATTCCTCGTGAGTCTGTCTACCTACCTATCATGATCCCTTAGCATGAATTTGACACAGTGAACTGTCAGCCTGACTGACACAAGGCTCCAGAGGACATAACTGACTTGGGGCAGGAGGGACAGCGCGGTCAAGAGGACAGTCACCAAAGGGAGACCTAAAACCACCCTCTACTCCTGGAGCTGAACGCAGCACCCGCACCCTCGGTGCCAGACATCCATCTCCAACAGAAGAGACAAACACAGCTTCATGGTCCAAGCATGTGGTGATTTTTATTAAGAATAACTTTGGTTCTAAGAATTCCACCCTCAATTCTGTAATACTTTCCATTAAAAACAATTGTACAAGAGCAAATACAAAAAATATTAAATTATGAAAACAAATCCATTAAGGCTCCCTTTATATATATTATATACACTCAAACAAGTCAAGATTTTTCAGAGTAGAAGAATAAAGTCAACTGTTTGTTGTAGCTTAGAAAGCAACACTACTTTACTACCAGGAGACTATAAAACACTGAACTAGCTTAAGAAAACCATAGAGTGGAAAAATGGAGCCATTTTGGTCAAAAAGTGGCTCAAAGCACAAAACTGCTTGGATGTTCATGAGTCCTAGGAGTTTGGACTGTCCAGTACGAAAGTGTGGAGGAGAGACGGGCGCCCTCTGAAACTCAGGCTTGTGAGCCTAGCTGACCTGACTTCCGAGAGCTTCTCACCTGTACATCCCACCGTTTGGTCATAAGACATCACTTCACACTATTTACAAGTCTTTTGGCCAGACTTTGTACTACTCACCACACGTCACTGTGCAGACTGGTGAGTGAGACTGGGAGGGACATGTTTTTGTAATTCTTCTTCCCAGTGAGGAATGAATTCTGGGTAAGTTCTAGGAAGAGAATCGGTCCTGCTAACGGGGCCTCTCAGGGCCCTTGAGAATTTTATCAAGTGGCGGAATTGCTTCAAGGGCACAGGACTTAAGATCCAACATCCAGTTAGGCGAAAAGCTATGAGCCAGTCCTGAATCTTCATTTTGCAAATCTCATCATCAGCCCGAATATACAAAGAAAGCACTCCAATCAACGTGTGATCAGAAAGGTACTTTGAAGATGATCATTTAGCATACTTTCTTCTCTCAAAGCTTAGAAGGATGCGAAACTCCATCCTTCGCAAGCAAACTATCAGAGAGCAACATTTTATCTTAAGCATCTCACGTTTTTCATTAATACTTACTGACGAGAAATCACCTACTTCAGGTGTAACCGACATGTCCTCTGACTAGCAGTATATTGTCATCGTGGTTACCTTTATCTTATTCACAAGAAGGTTGAATATGAACCTGTCAGCTATGAAAACTAAAGCATTCCCACAGAAAGCTAATTTCCACTATGCTTATTAGGATTAAAAGCTCGGGATCCAGTTTGCTATGAGCCTTTAAAAGAAGGTTAAGATGACGCTTCACTGTAGAAATGATTGGCTGGATCATCTCGATGGAGAACATACTGAATCCACATAAATTCCTCCAGATCATCCCAAGTAGAATATACCCCTGCCCATGCCAGCATAATAAAATGCATTTTGTGTCAGGATTCTGCTGCTTGCCTGGGACTTCACTTCGAATAGCAAGCTGGCTAGCATGCGGAAGCTGGGCAGCCTCTCCCCTTACCTCAGTGCTTCCTGAGAGGCAGGGCAGTAGTCATCACCGCCAAAGGGCAGTGGAACCATCTTTCTTCACACACACACACACACACACACACACACAAAAGGCAAAGCAATATGTGATCCTTAATCTGAAATTTTCAAAATTTGGATTTAATACTCAAAATGTACAAATGCTACCAACCTTCCAGCGAGGCCTCCTGGAGACCAACCTACATTTGTTTCACATTAAAATACCCAAAAAACTCCTCCTTGCCCAGCTCCCAATGGGAGTGTCCCCCACAATGCTCTCAAAGATTTGCACCCTCTACTTTTGACACTGCAGTTGGGTAATATGGACTAGTTTTTCTTCTTCAATGAATTGGGAGACTGTTTCATATACAAGGACTAGCTCAGCAAGAAATTTAAAAGCAAAGCAAAACAAAACGAAACAAAATTCTAACAGTTATCAAAGCAATAGGTGGATTTATATGATGTTCCTTCTCCGAACTGGAATGTCACCATGGAACATTCTAGTATCAGAGAACCCAAAGGAATTAAAATAAGATCAAGATGAATATTTATGTGTTTTTCTGTATCTTTTACATGTATTTGTTTCCATATTTTTAAACTTCTCACCCTATTTCTGAATCTGAATGTCAACAAGGGTAAAAGCTGTGCTCAATATTAACACTCTCGGGTGTCAATATAACACAGGTCCAAGTGTAACGAAATGAGACAGCTCTGGAATCTCAAAAGGGACTTTACAGGGTGTAACAGGTCAAATACCATCCTATCTGATCTAAATTATCTAACAGAAAACTAAAGGAAGAAACAAAACATATTTTCTTTAGGTTTTAGAAGAAAAAAAAGGCTCTATGTCCCCATTAAACTTGGACTAGAAGGAAAAACCAAGTAGTGCAACTTTCTAGAATTTATTCCAGTGTCCTCTTTCCTTTTTGCTGTTGTGGGGTTTTTGTTTTTGTTTGTTTAAGTCTTTGAACACAAGTTCACTTATCCGAACTTAAGTGCTGGTCAACATCCTTCGTTTGGCGAACAGGAATCACAACGGTCACAGATCATTTATCCACCCAAATTGTAGGAAAACCAAAACCAAATCCTTCTTAAAATAACAGTTCTCTGCTGGCTGGGGTTCTTGCCAGGGGCTTCGGCCCTGAGATTAAGCGTTAAGGAGGCGCGTGCTCACAGCTTCCCCACGTGGTGACCCAGGCGCGCTGTTTCCGTCGCCGGGGCCTACGACTCCTGCGCTTGGGCCACTTCTTGGCCTGTTCTCCTGAGATTGCCTTTAACCTTCACAAATTCTGGGGCATTTTCTTGTTCTTCTTGCAATTTCTGCTTCTCAAGTTCAAGCTAAATGAAATTCAGAAACAGGAAAATTATTTACATACTGAGAGGCTTTCCAAAACATTCCTTCACTTTCCAAAGTCCCTAACACCTTCTATTTCCCAGTGGAAGATATTCTCTCCTGGTCTCCATATTACGTGGATATACGTACATCTGCATACGGGCCCTGGGCTTGTCCTGTGTGGGAGCAGCAGCCCCCTAGTTGGTACTACCAGCAATACCAGAGACGATGAGAACCCGAAATCAAAGCTAAGGAAACAAGCTCCTGAGACCAGGGCACAGTCAGCTCTGTGCGCAGTTTCAGTGAAGTTGAATTTCACTCAATTGCTTGCACTCCCGACACTCTGCTGTGAGTTCAGGGATATTCCCCAGTTTGGGCTTTGCCTCCTGAATCTCTTCTAAGTCCTCAGTAGAATCCTTGTCTTTACTTTGAATGTATGTTAGCCCATTTGCTGACATTCTGTCTCATATTTTCCTTTTGTGCAATGAACATTTACATCTGATAGGTCTGGCAAATTCTGCTTGTTCCAACGGCCTTATTTCTCAGGACAGAAAAGATAACTTTTGAGATGAGTCAAACAGAGAAAGACAAATACTGCATGATCCCTCTCATATGTGGAATCTAAAAAAAAGCCCCAAAATTATAAAAGCAGACAGTAAAACAGTGGCTCCCAGGGGCTGGGGAAATGGGAGGGATGCTATTTAAGGGTATGTACTTGCAGCCAGTAGATGCAGAAGTCCTGGAGACCCAACACACAGAACAGTGATTACAGTCAACAAAACTATACTATGGACATCCAACTTGCTGAGTAACTAGATCTTCACTGTTCCCAGCACCAGGAGAAATGTAGCTCTGTGATGTGACAAAAGTGCTAGCTAAGCCTCAGGGCCAAACATAACGCAGTAAAAATGTGCCAAATCAACATGCTGTGCACCTTAAACTTACACTTTTGTCAGATTTATTTCAATAAAGGAAAAAAACAACTTTTCATCCCCATCACTCTTACCTGCTCCAGCTTCTGTTGCCGTTTTAATAGTTCTATTTCCAAGTCAGATTTCTTCTTTTGTGCTTCTTCTTCTTTCTGCTTTATTACTTGATCTCGTTTTCTCTTTTCCATTACTTTCTGCAATTCTGGCTTGTTCTGAGGGGCAAGACCTCTGCAAAAAAAGTAAATAAAAAAAGAACAAAATTAGAAAGTCTTAATTAAAAAAAAAAGAAAAGAGAAGAAAACAAAGTTGTAATCCAATGGACACATCCTTCATAAACAGAAATTTAGTTTAAGGTATCAGCCACAGAAAACGAGTCTACTGAATTAGCACTACTGTGATGGCTACTACCAGTTAGTCAACACTGGTGGTACCAGAAATTCACGAGCATGAAAGAAAGGGCAAGAACAAGTTCCAAGAGGAAGCAAAATCCACTCATTCAATAAAAATGTATTGAGCACCTACTGTGTGCCAGAAACTAGCCTATGCAAAGGTTAGTGAGAATGGTTTGGGGTGGGGAAGATTGGAACAGCATGCTCATTCAGTAGGTATTATGATCACTCATGATGATGATGGAGATGGAGAAGATGGTGGAGATGGAGATGATGGAGAAGATGGAAATGACAGAGATGGAGAGGCCAGAGATGGTGGAGATGGTGATGATGGTGATGCTCAGAATATGAGGTGCCTCCACTTGAAGTTTTAGGGGAGGCTTCCCAAGAGGGAGCCCCTGATCCCATGTACTGAAAGTAGCCAGAGATAGGCTAGCACAGAAATTTAAACAGCAAAATGGCCCTGGACTCTCTTCCAAAATTCTCAGATTTGTCAGAGGGCTCTTGAATATGTGCAGGTACATCTGAGACGTCGTCAACTCCTGGGGGCGCATGGCCACGGGGAACTCTACTCCCAAGGCTCCCAGTGCTCTTTGCAGTGGGACTACTCTGGATGTTTAGTTTACCACTGATGATGGATGGACATCAGGCTGCAGGGAAGGTCTACATTTCTGACAGAGAAATAAGGCTGCCATCTCTTCAGATGGGCAGAAACAAAACCAAAACTAGACCATTCATTAGCAACCCTCCACCCCAAATCTCTGGGGTAAGTCAAGGGCATCTCCTTAGATGGAATGTCTATGTTTAACTGTTAGGTAGGACACTCCTTGTCTCTAGTTTTCTACCTTTTCCTTAAGACTTCTCCATCCAGGCTTTCAAGGTGCTGGCTTCGCCAGCCTATCTTCTATCTTTCCTTTCTCTGTAGCAAGTCTCCACTAGCTCTAAGTCATCTCAACTTGATATTAACATTTACTAAGAGCATTTCAAATAAAAATGAAATGGTGGCTCAGTTGGTTGGGCGGCTGCCTTCGGCTCGGGTCATGATCCCGGCGTCCTGGGATCGAGTCCCGCATCGGGCTCCTTGCTCGGCGGGGAGCCTGCTTCTCCCTCTGCCTCTGCCTGCCACTCTGCCTGTGCTTGCTCTCTCTCTCTCTGACCAAAAAAAAAATAAAATAAAATAAAAAATTTAAAAAAAATTAAAAAAAAATGAAACCACAAAACAGGAAGAACACTGTCAGTTTCAGGCAACACAGGGCTTAAGCGACAGTGTGCGCAGTCACTCTCATGCATCCACACACGTGCACACTTGACCCAAAAGGGACTCTGACTTTTCTGGGCAGCAAGAGGGGCACTGATGAATCCACCACACTGAGATGGGTCCAGGCACTTTCCCATGTACCTTCTGGTCCTGCTGATGGTGACTGCTAGTCTGTAAATCAGGAATGTCTACCTGGGTGGTTGTTCTCTAAACTATGTCAATCAAACAATGTATCTCAGCATCTAGGAGTCATCTGAGTAACTGTTAAATCTAACAACAATTTCCGAAGTGTGTGCTCTTAGCAACACACTCATCTCAATGTTCTTTCAAGCTCACACCATCACATCTGTGAATGAATCCTCAATTTCACACTTCTTCATTTATCTAACTATAATTTTTAGAAATTTGGCGTCTCTTCTATCTACATATTTTTAAATCACCAATTTTTCAGAGTTGTTGTTTACAGACTAAAGATCAGTTCATTCCATCACTACAGATAAAGGATAGTCAAAATAACATACATGTCTCTGCTTTCCCAATTTTATCAAAAGCAGAACTTTTGATAAAAAAAGGAGAAAAATACTAAAATTCATTCCAAAAAAAGAGGCAAAAGACATGTGTAACTTTTATAATTTAGTTACAGTTTGTTTTGCAGTTACTAAGATCTTATGATGTCGACAGAAGTATGGACAGACGATTCTGGAAATTAAATATTACGTGCAATAAAAACTGCTTATGGTACTTTGCTCACAACAAATGTAGGAAAATTTGTTTGTAAATAATCTGAGTAAAGACCTGCTTAGAGGCATTATAAAATGCCTCAGTATGATACAACAGACAGAATTAAGGGATTTAAATTTTAGGATTAAGAATTTAGCTATCTGCATCATTTAAATTTCAAACATTTTCCTTTCCCTTTATTTCACTGACAAAATTAACCTCAACGGTTATTAAATTCTCCCGGATTATGCAAAGGCTGTTGAACGAACTTTGATGTATGAACACTAAGCTGACGTTCTGTTGCAGCCTATGAATGGGTTTAAGTAATATCCAGTATTCATTTTTCTAGTCAAAGATTTTACACAATGGTGGCAGTAAGATAAAATACTTAGTCACAGAAGGCTCGGGAAAATGGTGCTTATCTGATAAATGCTCTGCACTTACAGCAGTCAAAAAGTCATACAAATTTAGTTAATATTTTATCACAGCAGATCACTTCACTTGCTGTGCTGAATGAAAAAAGTCAAGCACTGCCCATATGATTCTGAGTCAAAAACTGGACCAGATTACAGAGAGAGTGTCCAAAGACAGAAACGAGCCTCTCCAAATCTCCTAAAGACTACAGTGTCATTCTGTGCATATAGTTGATTTGCTTTAATCAATTGTGACATATATAATTAACAAGTACTTGCAATTCCTTTATGACTGATAGGTGCTCAAGTCCTGGTGGCTTTGAACTGCTCAACACCAACAGTTATTTCTGAGTCTGCTTCCTGTGGCTGTGACGTGACAGAAGGCCAAGACAATTTTTTAGAGTACATGCCCTAGGGGCACCTGAGTGGCAGTAGGGGGCACCTGGTTGGCTCAGTGGGTTAAAGCTAATTGAACATAATAAAAAAAATAATAAAAATAAAATGTAACCTGAAAAGCTCTGTGAAACAACTGCTCTAGGACTTTGAGCCAAGTTTGTGCCTCTGTAGAGCAAAGGTACAGTGCTCCACAGAACACTCGTGTCGGATCTCACTGCTGTCTCCCTCACTTTTCTCTGCTTTTTTCTGATGGATATTATTACTCTACTTGACTTACCTGTAAGAACTACCTTTAATTTTACGTTTATTCTCTGAGTTTTCTCTTACTTAGATGTCAAATAAGGGTGACCCCAAGATAACACACACTGGGTTACTGGAAAGATCACTGGATAAGATAAAATACAAGAAGACCCTTTATGAATTGTAGAAAAACAAGCAGACTTGTTACGATACAAACCAGTAATCAAGTACAATTATCCTTTAACCAAACATATTATCCATGTGAAACTTCCTGTCATTTGGCATAAAAATTTAGAAATAAAAACCCCACAGTCTCTAGCAAGTATATATACGATGGAAGACAAATAAAAGAAAAAAACTGTTGGAGAGGTTCACTTCACAAACTGGGTGTATTTCTAATGACAGGACCGCACCAAACTAAGACCTTATCTTGAGAAACCCAAAAACGTAGGATGAGATATATTCATTTGATTTTTGAAACCTTCCGTCTTCCTGCCTTTTCTTTCTTTTGCCCTTTAGGGAAAAAGAGGGAAAAGCAATGGGGATTTCCTGAGGACGCTCCATGGGAAGTGGAACATGGATGGGACTAATTGAGCATTTATTATACAGAAGTCATTTTAGTAGGTACTCATATATGTTATTATTTAAGTTTTAGAAGAAGGATATTTTTATCTCCCACATTATAGATAAAGACACATATCTCAGGAAGGGAGAACTTGTCCAAGGTCAGAAAGGTAGGTCAAGTTAAATGGCAAATGAGGATTTAAATGATTTCCTCTAACCTCAAAGGACATCCTCTCTAAACTGTGGTACTGAAGGGAACAGAGCATTCTCCAAAATTACTTGATCTGGGCCTAACTAAAGAGTCAGCTGTGTAATAAAGAGAAGAAATCATGGGCCAGAGAAAATCAGACAGAAGGGGGTCCATTTTCACAGAGAGTGCCTATTCTAAAAAATCTGGCAACAGATTCAATTATACAAACCCGTATGTTTTAGAGAGATATAACCCAGATCTAAATATATTTTTGTGAAATAATTTGTAGCCTGTAATTCAGAGAACAGTTGTTCTGCCAATTTTGGTTTTACCTTCACTTGTATTCTGACTTGGAGCCTTTTCATAGATATTACAGGAAAACAAACAACAAAACCCAGTTTGAGCTAGAATGTCCCCCAGAGATATCCTCTACTCCTATTTTACAGATAAGGGAACAGAGGTCCCTGAATGAAAAGACAATCAGGAAACTAGTTAGTGGTGACTGCTACTTTTTTTTTTTTTTTTAAGATTTTATTTATGTATTTGACAGAGATTACAACTAGGCAGAGAGGCAGGCAGAGAGAGAGAGGGGGAAGCAGGCTCCCTGCTGAGCAGAGAGCCCGATGAGGGGCTCGATCCTAGGACCCTGGGATCATGACCTGAGCCGAAGGCAGAGGCTTTAACCCACTGAGCCACCCAGGCGCCCCATGACTGCTACACTCGTTTTGAGTATTTCAAACTTTTTTTTTTTTTTTTAAGATCTTATTTATTTGTCAGAGTGAGAGAGAATGAGTGCACAAGCAGGGGGAGTGGCAGGCAGAGGGAGAAGCAGGCTCCCTGCTGAGCAAAGAGCCTGATGTGGGACTCGATCCTAGGACCCTAGGATCATACCCAAGCCAAAGGCAGATACTTAACCGACTGAGCCACCCAGGCATCCCTACATCAAACTTTTCATCTTCCTACCAAAATGCAGGCATCGTTTCCCAGCCAAGACTCCCTCCAAATTCTGTGGCCCTGTTTAGAAATGTACATGTTCCTGTTTTGCTTTGGGCACAATGATACCAAATCTATATATTTCTTTTATATGTCAAAGACAGTTAGAAGCTAAGCACTTATCCAGAAGGGATCAAACTTGCATTCAATTTAAGGAGCAAGAATCCAACCACATACTAGTGAATGCTGGTAACAAAAAGGGAGGAAGGCATACTCCTAGCCTGGAGGAAGGGTGAAGTCACAATGAATTCCTCAACAGGAGTTATAAGTTCTGGCAGGGGTGCCTGCACTGGGGAAGAAGGACTGCCTCATCACCTCTAAAATTAGACCTTCCCTCTAAAGCATAACCCTACTGTTTAACGTGGTTTATATACCCTTCAGTGTAATGAGAGCTAACGAGGTCTTGGTAAGGAGTTGGGTGATGAATGACCTGAGGTCCCACAATTCAGATCAACAGTTTCATTACTAAGTCTTTAAATAATATAAGTAACTTTGTGTCCTAATGAATAAAAGTAACTTTGTATCCTCAGCTCTCCTAGTCAACTGGCCCTGCCCAAAATCACTTAAAAAGCAGACTACATCAACCCAACATCCAAAAATTTTTATGGTACATATGGAGCTAACAAACAGTTTACAAAGAAGATAAAAAGGTAAGGTGCCTGGGTGGCTCAGTCATTAAGCGTCTGCCTTCGGCTTGGGTCATGATCATAGGGTCCTGGGATCAGGCTCCACATCAGGCTCCCTGCTCCGCGGGGAACCTGCTTCTCCCTCTCCCACTCCTTCTGCTGTGTTCCTTCTCTTGCTGTGTCTCTGTCTCTCCTTGTCAAATCAATAAGTCAAATCTTAAAAAAAAAGAAGAAGAAGAAAAAAAGATAAATGTTTCCTCCCCTCTATAATAATGATCATAGTAATAATTTTAAATGTTATTTAAAAAAAAAAAAAGAGGGCTTTTGTCTATTATTAAGTTGAGGTAGTTCTAGAGACTTCTTCCTGCCACTCACAAATACCAGAGCAGGCTGTATTTACCTTGGATTCCCACACTTCCCCAAACATAAGGGGAAAATTCAAAATTTTTACAAATCTAAGAAATAATGTATTTCTTTTCAACTTAGGATACTCTCTCTCATCCTTAATCGATGCCTTCCAACCAAATTCCATAATTTGTGTCCACCTGAGAAGGGGACAGGCTCTACTGCCCCTGGCATAGAGCAGTAGTGGTGGTGGTGCCTGTATGACCTGACTACATGGAGGGATGCCTGGCTCATACTAGAAGGAATAAGGCAGCCTTAAGTACAGTCAAGAAAAGAAAAAATCTCTTAAGTCAAAGTCCCCAAAGGAAAACTTTGCTCAAGAAACCACTGTACCTTTTTTGATTCATGAGAAGTTCTCTGTGAAGATCCTGATGGTTGCGGGACGTTTTGACAGGATTGACTAGTTTCTGAGGCCTAATTAGTTCAGGATTGTCATCTTCTATGTAGTCTGGCTCAGCCATGATGTTTCTTGGGATGAGATATGCGTCCTTAAGTTCAGTATCCTCAGATGGGCCGTCTGAAATAGAAAGGTGAGATCATCTATAGGCTTTTCCGTGGAGATGTCTCGCATAGTACAGCACTGAACGACATGCGATCCTCCTGGGCCCACTTCACTACTTCACTGAAAAGTATCTGAAGCTTTGTGGGGAGAGTCCAAGAGAGAGAAGAATGGCCTTGTTGTTTTGGGCAGCCCATAACTAAAGCAAAGGGGTCCTGTAACCTGACTCTGGTCACTACTCCTCACACCTTGAGCTTCAGGTCACACACCGTGTGGCCCACCAACATGTCTAAAGACTGACTTAAGCCCATTACAAGCATCTCAGGCACCAGACTGAGGTCCTTCACTGCTTCTTCCAGCTCCCCCCAAATGAATACGCACTGGCAGTGTGCGGCACCCTGAACTTCCTCAGCATGGAGAGGCTTCTGGAGCACAGAGCACTGTTCCTTATGCTGCCTCTGGCTGGGGTCTCCCTCCCCTTACGTAAGCACCCTGCTCACATCTCCTCAGCTCCCTCTTCAAACGCCAGCTCCTCAGACAGGTCTGACCTCTCACCACCTTGCTTACACCTGCAATCCCACCCCCAGCCCTTCCTTGCTTTGTCTCAACTGCTGATGTTGCTTATTTGCTACTGGCTCCCTAAAGCACATGCTCCTGAGGGCAAGACTTTTGTCCTACCCCTTCTCCAGCTGCCTTAGAACAGTGTCAGGAAGGAAGGAAGTTCCAGGGAGGGAAGAAAGAGGGAGGAGGGTGGGGGGATACCTTATAATAAGAGCCTAACTGCACAAGGATTTTAGCAGGGAGGACAGGCAGTCACTGGAGCACAGCATCAAGAAAACTTGATGTAATGCCTGAGCAGAGTCACCATAGCCTTTCTGGGCCCAGACTCCAGATCAGTAAAGTGAAACAAACAGATGACAGTCTCTATGGTCCCCTCCTCCATGTTCAATTCTAGTTGTTAATCCCATGATTCAAGTGTAGGTGTCCTCCCACCATGGTTCAAGTGTAGGTGTCCTCCCCACCAAGAGACACACCTGGACAGCAGGGCATCACCCCTGTAACTATCAGGGAACAGTGTGCAGCACAGTGGGCACATCGTGAATATATGTAATATTTAATCAGAAAAAAGAACACACTCAGTGAGGGCCAAAGCTGGGAGGAAGCAGTCTGACTAAGCATTGTGCTGGAAACCGCCCGCAGTTCCAACTGGCCGGCACCCAACTGCTGTAGACCCCTAGGCTCTTCTTTGGCAGATGACCTCCATCCTGTTCCCTTGCCCCCAAAGCCAATCTGGCCAATATTTCAAGATAATTAACATGTCATTTTATGCTTCCCTATCCCTGTATGATGACTTTGTTTCCCAAAGCAAAAATGAGATGCAGAGCCTGACGATGGCAGAGTATCTGACACTGAGCTTTCCTCACAAAGTCCAGAGATTACTAATTCTCTGGCCAGTTTTATGTCCCTAAAAGGAACAGTGATCACAGAACAGGGCAAGGTAGGGAGGGAGACCCATGTGTGAGTGGGCTCACACCCAGCACTGCCACCTTCCCTCACCTCTGCAAGGACATCAAGATAATAATCACCGCCGTGCCCTCACGGCCCAGCAGTGGCGTACACGTATTCCTGTCACGAAACACATCCTAACACGGAGTAACCATTGATTTCTGTCTATTCTCCCCAAGAGCTAGACCCACTTCTTTACAGTTTCAAATCCCCAAGTCCAGCAAAGTGCCCAGCACATGGTAGAAGCTGAATAAATGTTGAACTCAAATTGGTCTAAACTGAAAATGTGGAGAGGTCCTCTAGAAATAAGCTCCTCAACAGAAGACAAGTTCCATCTTTATTTCTGCCCCTGACGTCAACGCACCGAGCAAACATCTAAGGAAATGTGTGTATATTTACACGTGGGGGGCTGGACAGAGGGAGGAGAGAACACACAGTGTGTTTCCATTGACTCTGGGCATGGGGGTGCAGGGCGGACAGTGGAAAGAACAGAGATGTGTTTTCAACTAAAATTTTTAAAACAGAAACAAAAAATGGGTCCAGTGGCAGCTACAAGCAGGAGTTTTGCTTTCAAAGCCATTAAAGATGTTTTCCTGAACCATGAACAATCCCAAAACACTGGTGTACTCTTCTGTGTCCAACAGGAAATGACATTCGAAGTGGCAGCCAGCAACTACCCAGAGCCAGTACGTGAC
>ML101415.1:19766-38940 GCA_003697995.1 Taxidea taxus jeffersonii
AAAAACATCTTGGAGAAGATCACATTAAAGTGAGGATAGAAGGCAGGACAAACACATTTTCCTGAAAACACATAAAGGTTTTTATAAGCATGTTCACAGCAGTGCTATTCTTAATAGCTCCATGTTGGAAATGACCCAAATGTCCATTATCAGAAGGATGGATAAATACATTGCGGTACACTGACACCTGAATACTGTGCAGCAATGGGAATGAATGGACAGCAACTGCATGGCTAAATCTCACAAATACAGTATTGAGCAAAGGAAGCCAGACACAAGAGTCCACACTGGATGATTTTACATATACAATGTTCAAAAACAGGTGAAACCAATTTTTGTGTAAGATGTCAGGATAAAGGGCAATTTGGGAGTGAGCTGGGAGTGGAAGGGGATAAAGGAGACTTTTTAGGTGCTGATAATGTTCTGTTTCCTGATATAGGTTCTGGTTATACAGACCTGTTCACTCTGAAAGTTCACCAATAGGTACAGCTTTTTGGCTTAATGCCCTTCTTTGTATGTACAGTATACTGGGTTAAATATGGTACAGATTACTATCTAGAGATCATTTGATTGCTGCTACATTATTAGAATTCTGTTATTTTATCCACCTTAAACCTTGTTCATTCAGTCCATGATAAGTAATATAGTATAATGGAAAAGAAGACCAGGCTTAAAGACCACCTGTCCTGGATTAGAATCCTGGTTATGTCATTCAGTGGTTATGTGATTTTGTATAAATTATTTAATCAGGGTCTTAATTTACTCAACTGTGAATCAGAGCTCACATATCTACATTTGCAGAGTAGTTGGAAGCATAAAAGAAAACTCAGGGAAAACATCCACCATACACTGTTCCTGCCCCTGCAGCAGCCGCTCAATAAATTAGACAGTTAAATAGTTCCAACAAATGAGTTCATTAATCTACCTCACCATTAACTAACATCCTCTCAAAGTGAAAATGGATGGCCATGTGCTGCAAGTATACTAGTTTAGATGAAGTTTAATGGATAAACCCAGTTGTGGTCTCTGCTCTGCTCGACTTTACAATTTGGACTTAGGTGACAGAGAGGGATATGGGAGGGGGGAGAAGATGAAGGGGAGGGATGAAAATCCCTGATAGATGAGGCTAAAGCACAGAGTGAAGCTTGCAGCATGATAATTTCTCAATCTCTATGCCTCAGTTGTCTTATCTGTAGAATTGGGTGGCCATTTCTCCCTAATTTCTCAGTAATCTGTTGTAAACAACTATTCTGGGCACAGAGCAATTATATAAAAATAAAGGATTTACGAAAACATAACATCTCCTAATTGGCCAATATAAAGAGTTAAACCCTTCAAACATCAAGACAACCTTAGTGACGTTCACAATTTGATTAACTTCCGATAGCCCTTCAGATAAGACCTGAATTCTGCACATTCCCTCCCTGTACCTCCAGGGCAGATTCTAGAATTCCCTGGTGGCCTACAGTACTACCCTACATCTGTGAGCAGTGAATGTTTGGGGGTGGGGAGGGGAAGGCTTGTCAGCCCTGGCCAAGAGTAGCATGCACCTGAAAGAAAGGAAAGGGACAACCAAATGACTGGCGTCACCGCCAGGGATAGTGACACACAGCACATACCAAAGAGCAGGTCAGAGCCTGCTATGTTTCTGAGCTCTGCATGTCCCAGCAACTTAGTCCTACTTGAAGCACAAAAGCACAGAGTGCTTTCTCAACCAAGCAAATACAAGAAAATGCTTGGGCTCAAGTTCTAATCCAGAGATATTTCAACCTGAGAAGTCCGCCTCCGTATCAGCTGCTATCCATTGGGCTGACTGTGCCACGGGGCCAATCCGATGTTCTTTCAGGTAAGAGGTCCTGTGCTCCAGCCCTGAGGTCTGTTCATGAGGACGGTGATCTGTGAGGCAGCCAAGGCCAAAAAGCCACCACTGGATCACAAACAGATCACAGAAAACAAATTCTGTGCAGTAATCTACTGCCAGTGCAATAGATGGCTTCTTCTCCTCAGCCTCTCCCTGGAATTCAAAGCCACTGTCCATCTTCTCCTCAGTGTGAGAGCCTGCCCCTTGGACAATGCTCTCCTGGTTCTCCCTTATCTGTCTGCCTAGGCATCTTCTTCCCTCCCACTCTCTCTCCTGTTCTCCAGGAACAGGTCCCTAGCCCTATCCTCTTGCCTTTGGTGACCCCACATGCCCTTTGGCCTTTCTGCTACATGAGCCATTTCTAAGGTGTACGTGAAGATTGTTCCTTTCTTCCCAAGCTCCAGGTCAAAAACTCCAAGTGCCAACTGAAGCAACATGTTTAAAGTTGAGCTCAACCTCACTGGTTTGTTCACTGAGTGCCCCCTATGGGCAAATAAGGATAGACCACTAAAAAGGAGAGAGCAGACCCTTTATATTCTAGTGGAAAACACCACAGGCAAATTTAAGTTGAAACTGTTTTTCAATAGCAACAGAGAGAACACCACACACACCATTCTTCCACTGTAGAAATAATCCTGTCGCCTTCCCTTAACCTCCTTATTTGCCATCGGCCAGGCAGCTTTCAAACTGATATTATCTCTGCAATGTCCCAGGCTTCAGCCTTGATGCATAATCGAACAGTCAGCCCTTCTTGTTCATGATAAATGTCCTTGAGACCATCACCCACTGCCACTGCTATAATCCTAGTCCACGCTTTCATCCCAATACTCAGGACTGAGCAGCTGTCTCTTCACTGTCCTCTACTCCTCCCCTTCACTCTTCTCTCTAATCTAGCTGCACCCCAGCCAAATCCCATGCTTAGTCATTAAACGTCTGCCTTTAGCTCGGGTCATGATCCCAGGGTCCCAGGTTCAAGCCCTGCATCAGGCTCCCTGCTTGGCGGGGAGCCTGCTTTTTCCTCTCCCACTCTGCTTGCTTGTGTTCTCTCTCTTGCTGTGTCCCTCTCTGTCAAATAAATAAATAAAATATTTAAAAACAAACAAGCAAACCTATATTTAAAGTTTTCTTATTCATCACATTAAGTTCACAAAGGAAAAGCCTGACTCTTACTTATTTCTCAACCCCAGAAACATCTCGTGTGCTTTCCACATATTAACTAAAACTGGCCATATGATACGCAGGTCAAGTGAAGTATAGAGCTCAGATTTACAAAAGGGGGCAAAGAGGGGAGGGGTAGGTGGGGAGGTCAATCTTTGCTTTGAACACATTCTCCACCCTCATTTGATTTTGAAAGAGCCCAGAATGAGTTCTAGGCAAGTCTCTTCTCTTGATACAGATCAGTACAGGGAACCAAATGTCCATTTTTCAAACCCAGCAGATTATGCTCCTTCTTGAACAACATGACCTGATAAAACACTCACTTAACGTCCCTAACATTAAATGTTGTGTGTAAGCAATGAGTCTTTTGCCACAAAAAGATAACTCAAAATGTTGTCTGGTGAGAAATAAATATTGGTATGTTGGCTTACATTAAAATTCCCATTAGGCAATTAGCATTTCATTAATATGCAGCCCATTAATTTGCACAAACCTGTAAGCAACTGAAATGCTGTCAATTAACAGATTTCTTTAATAATTGATTACTTTAAAGTCAACGGCCTTAAAATTGCCTTAGATAAATTATACTCATCAAATAACATTTGCTACATGACCATTAAGTGACTCTGAGCTTCTCTCTCCTACATAAAGCACCCTGATGAGATCTGAAGTTAAGGACCCTTGCTTTTCCCAGAGAAGAGTGTTCTGTGTTTGTCTAACAGTGTCACCCAGTGGTAGTAGGTGCGGTTTGTGTTCAGAGCAGCTGTTGTTTTTAAAAAGAAGCACTTGTCACACATGTTTACTAAAAGGGAAGAAAGAAAACCGCTTTTCTGAATTGTACAAAGAAAACCAGCCCATGTAAATTCTGGACTACATGGGGCTGGTACTAGAAGAGAGCTACCCTATAGCCACGGTTACTTTGAAGCCCTTGGGGACCATAAAAGAGTGTGCAGATCTGAAGAGAGGCACAAGTGATGCTCCTGTGACTTAGGGGTAGTGCAGGTTTGACTTTCAATCAGTTCAGTATCCCATGACTGAGCCACAGGACCAAAGTCACACCTGTCACTGGCTTTAATGTCTATCATTTGGTGGCTTCAGTTCTTAAAAGCTTACATCTTCCAGAACAAGGAAAGAATAACCAGCCAATTCTGTTCCAGGGTTGACTATCTGATTTTAAAAACTTATGAGGTGAAGTTTAATTGAAAATAATAAATTATTTAACTTCCTTATCTGTAAAAAGAGAAGGCTGGACCGGATGACCCTTGAGATCCCTTACTAGTTCTAACATTCTGATAATACAGAAGTCCAGCTTATCTGTTGCTCCCAACCACAGGAGCTTAGAGCCAAGGGCTGCAGAGCTTGGCTCCATCATTAGAGCTAGATGGACCAGGGTAAGGTGTTCCTCTGATATTCCCCACATAACCCCCACCTTGGCCTCCATTCCAACTCACCCCTGTTCCCAAGAACCATGGACTTCTCCACATGAAATCTACAGTAAGTAGGTTTTCTGGTAGTGATACTGAATACCTCCAGATGCAGCTACCTTCACTCCAAGTCCCCCTAAAAGAATCCCAAATGCTTGGCCCACAGCTAGAGACATGCACCTAGGAATGGAACATGGACCAGACTTTATTAAACCAAAACTCCATATCCATGAGGGGCTCCTAGATATCATAGTGAAGAAACACACATGTACCATATAGGGTAAATAAAAAACTATTTATTCGTCCTTGCATAAAGTCTCCTATATCAAGTATATATTGCACCATAATTGAATATATTTATCTGAATCCTATAAGCCTAAAAACTACCTTAGAATCATGGCACAGTTCACCCTCTTACTCCCCACCTAGTTTCTCTTTATACATCTTTGTCTTCTTTATAAATCCATAGATACTCTTCTTGCTTATTCCCACCAAATCCCAAATACCTATGAGTTTTATGATATTAATGACAGTTTTTTCTCATTCCCTTTTATTTAAAAAATCATTATCTACTCTCATGGGCCACTTGTCAGAAGATAAATTTCTGCTGCATCCTTTCTGAAGAATTTACTAGCAGTCTGTGGCAAAACATGATAAATTTACTTCTAGGAATTTACTCCAGGATGATAATCAGAGATGCAGACAAGAATATAATGTGTAAGAACATTTACCTACAACCTATGATGGTGGGAAAAAAATGGAAACCACTTAAATATCTAATACTGGGTTACAATGTGGCTTAAACATTATTTTTTAAATAATAAAAAGTGAAATATTCACCATGCATCAAATAGGAGAAAAATACCAGTATCCTATCAAAACAGTATGCTCCCTATTTTCTAGTATGGGTGTCTGCATGTGCAAAAGCTATTTAAAATGCTGTGCAAGGCCCAGCTCCATCAGTACCACCATGGAACTTGCTAAATGCAAGTGCCCAGTCTGAGAGCTCCTGAATCAGAATTGCTGGGGATCAGGCCCAGCAATCTGTTTTCATGCTCACTGTGTGCCACACAGCCTCTGAGGTAAGATATTGAAATTCACCCTATCGGAGGGCCAGAGACCCTGAGGCCCAGGGAAGGTGGGTAATTCACCTAGGGTTAAAAGGCTAATAAGTGGGCAGCATCACCCAGGTAGCTCAAGTCCGCGCTCTTAACCACTTTGCTCTAGAGCCTCTCCAGATGAACTCCTGTTTGGAAGTATGCTCCGTGCTCTTTCCCCTAAATGAACAGCGTGATGCATCCCACCTGCTGGTTTGTCTTCTTCATTTGGTTTCAGCACTTGTTACAAAGCTACCAACTGGGGTGCGGTGTTTGGGAACTATCACTGGCACCACCATTGACAAACCTCTTGGTGAGCATCTGCCTGACATCTTTGAAGGCTACAGAAAGACCTTTAGATTTAAGTGCACATTAAACACCAGTCCACATTGGCAGAAACTCCAATGCCCACCAGTGACAGACACCATGGGCCACGATAACTAAACACAAAAGGTCTATCTTCTGGCAGCTAAAATGCAGCTGTCACATGGCAGGCCCAGACACACACTTTACAAACCACTGTACATTTACAATGGCTTATCATTTTTGAAATGATGCAACTCTTGATCAATTTTACTCTCCCAGTTTCTATATTATTTCAAAATCTGCACGTAACACATTTTTATATTACACCATTTCATAGTCACAAAATTCAAGTTCAAAAAAGAATGCTACCAGCTTTTATTCCCAAACTGTGAGTTCCTAAGTAGAGAGGTCTCCTTCAGCATTTTTATTGTTTGTTATTTTCTAGGAAGAAACACCTTATTCATGTAAGGAAGCTACAAAGGGGATGCATGGAAAGATGGCTGATTTAGGCCTCCTCAATCCTCAGAGGAAGGAAACTACACAGACTGCAAAAAACATCCAGCTGGAGTAGCTGTCAAAATCCTCAAAAATTCCTGTCTTCAAGAGCTGAATAGTAATTTCATAAAATTTCATACTAGCCAACCAAATATTTTTTAAAAAGACTATTTTTAAGAGGACTTAGGGACAGAAACTTTAAAGGCACACAGAGGCCATTTGTTCAACCTCCTCTTTATTTCAGATGGGAAAACTAAGGCCCAGGAAAATGAAACGGCTTAGCTAAGTTCACAGAGAAAGGGACGATGCCTGGACTAGAACCAATATCTGACTGGTCCCCACTGTGGTGTTCCACACTGACTCACTTCTGAGGACTACAATGAATCTTCTCAGTTGATTTTCTACATTTCCTATGCTTTTGGCACAATCTCTAGCACCACCATTAATGTTATTAATGTTACCACTTGACCAATAACTGGATAGCATCCTTAAAGATGCTAATATGTTTAAATTTTCAGTATACTTTAATAACAGCACCACACTCTATCTCCTTCTATATCGTGTCAAATTCCAAATTCCTGTACAAATTCATCTTGAGGATTTAAAAAAAAAGAGCCTCTCAAGGTAAGATAAAACTATTGATTTGACCTTTTTTAAAAAAAGAAAGAAAAGTTTTAGTTATTTAAGTTATCTCTACACCCAACATGGGGTTCAAACTCACAACCCCTAGATCAAGAGTTGCGCGCTCTTCTGACTGAACCAACCAGGAAACTCTGCCCTTTTTAAAAACCTGATATATTAGCACTGAACAACTACAATATTAAAAAAACAAATAGAACCCACCAAAAACCAGGGACTGCACAGACACAGTAACTTCAGACATCCCCTTTAGACTCCCTATTTATCATCTCATCTCTGTTAAATCCTACCCCTCCTCAAGCATCAGGATGCAGGATAAAATTAAATTTAAAAAAACTATTGGAAAGGTGAAAATCAGTCCTACCGGCAACTAGAGAAGTAAAGACCAACCCTCCTAGCTGTCCCCAGTACTGCCACCAGCACATAAAGAATGCTCAGAATGGGACACAGACGAGCCCACAATGCCACCAGGGAAACGACAAGACATCTCTCTGATCTACTAAAAGGTGTGACTGCTAACTTTTTACTAAGTGACAGCTCTAACCCCACATTTATCTCTTGTCTCCTAGATAAATATTGTTAATATACCCCATCACTGAACTGTGCCTGCTTCCTGACCACATCCAACCCAGGTCCCCACTCACCCAATCCCGCCTTTGGAACACCCACCTCAAGCACCATCCCGACTCTGCTTTCCAACAGAATCTCAACATTCTTCTGAGCTATGTTCGCCTATGACAGCAAACCAAATGAACCACACTTGGGTACGACTCCACCTGCTCTTGGTGGTTGCTGGCTGATGGGATTCAACACACTTTCGTCTTAATAAGTTACCAGTAACATCTTGTAGTGTAGCAAGAATCTCAAATAAAAAGCCTACAAACTGACATAACTTTTCTGGATCTGCTTCCTTACTGATAAAATGACAGCTAGGAATCTTATCATTTTCCTCGCAAATCTGCTAAATTTCAGCCATATTGTGTGTCAAACAGATTTGTTTCTATGAAAGAACATGCTCTGGCTTCCACTCACTCAACTTACCCTTTCACTGATACAGTTTGTCCGGAAAATTTCATTTTTCACTCTCAAAAAAAAAGGGAAGAAGAACTTCATGCCAAAAACAATGGTTACAATTATGTGTATTTTCTAAATGGCTAAAATGTTTCATAATTACGAGAATATAAGTTGACATTTATTTGATTTCTGCATCCACAATAAAAATGGCGCTATGTCTGTCTGGTTCTTCAGAGGACAGTCTGGCTCTAACTAAACCCCAGAGAGCAGCTATTTACACAGCCCAGGTACTTTTAATTAAAGTCTGTTTTCCCCACTCGCTTTTCAGGTTGCCTCATGGGCTTTCGGTGAACAACAGCATTAAGTGAGTCTTGTTTTGGAAGACACCAAAACCAAGACCGGAATATTAAGTCCACTGCGGCCAGCAAGACCACAGCCAGGCCTTTTCGCCCGAGGACTTCAACAGTTGCCATGTCCCTCCCACCGGGGAGCCTCAGCTTAGGCCCACAAGATCCAGAGAGGAGTGGCGCGGTCCCGGACGCCTGAGCGCACAGCCCGCGGGGGACACAAGTACACACAGTAAATACAATGTGGTATCATGTCTTGAGGGTGAGAAGCACAGGCAAGTCTCAGAGCTGAGTTCCTCTCAAGACTACCTCCCTCCGACTCCAGGTTCTCCGTGTCGACTCCACACATCGGTGAGGACGCTCTGGGACACACACGATGGCACCCAACTAGACGCAGCTGAAACCGCAGGCGCTCGTTTTTAACTCACACAAGAACTTGGCGTCAGATGTGCCAGGGCTGCTTCAGAGCTCCGCGGTGTTACCAGGGGCCTTGGCTCTTGCTGTCGTGCCCTGCCTCAGCAGCCCCATACAGCAGCTCCCAGAGGAAAGGCAGCTGGACAGGCCTCCCCGGACTAAGAAGTCTCTCCCTCTGTCTGGGGGAAGTCACTCCCAGAAGCCCCGGGTGATGGGGGGGCTGCTTGCATCTGATTGGCCAGAACCGTGTCATGTGATCGCCGGAGACACAAAGGAAGCTGGGAAAATGGGAACAGGCACTCGAGCAGTGAGGAGCTGAGAGCAGGGGCTGTCAAGTAGACAATTCTGTCACTTTTGTCACAGATTGTTATGGGCTGACTGTGTACCCCCCTCCCCCCATTCATAATGGTAAAGTCCTATCTCCCAGTGCAATGGCACCTTTGTGAGGTGATTAGATGAGGTCATAAGGGTGAGACCCCATGATGAGATTAGAGTCCTTGCAAGAGGAAGAGACAACAGAGCTCTCCTTTCCCCCACCATGTGAGGGCAGTGAGAAAGAAGGCAGCAAGCCAGGAAGGCAGTCCTCACCAGAAACCAAATCAGCCAGCACCCTGATTTTGGACTGCCAACTATAAGAGAGAAATGTCTACTGTTTAATAGCCCCCACCTGGGTGGCTCAGTTGGTTGGGCATCAGACTCTTGACTTTGGCTCAGGTCATGATCTCAGGGTCGTGGGATTGAGCCTCATGCGGAGCTTGCTTCGGGTTCTCTCCCACCTCCCCCTCTTCTCTCTCTGTCCCTCCCCCTGCTCACTGTGCTCTGTCTCAAAAAAAAAAAAAAAAAAAAAAGGCACCAACTATTTCGTTATGTTTTTAGTATTTCATTATGGCAGCCCGAGTTAAGACATATCCTCAATGCAACTGTCTTCAAAGGCACTCCAAACTCCTGACAAGAGGCTCGCTGGGCCCCTCTGGGTGAGGTCATTTAGCTACTTTTGGACCTCGGCTCCAAAGCTGAAAGGGAAACCCGGGCAACAATAATTTCTTGGAAGTGTGTAGCCCTCACAGCATCGGCAGTAAGAGCCGCAACAACCACCAAAGACAGGAGACTTTTTAATGGAAACGCTTTTATCCTTAGTTTTTCCATCTACACAAAACCTGGCTTTTCAAAGGTCAGGTGGGGGGTAAGGGGGCCAGTTTGGCAGGTCAAATGTAAACACATTGTAGTGGGTGTGGACCCTGGAACAAGGGAGTCAACTACTCAGACTGGTACCTCTCTCTGCTTGAACTCTGCGCATTAATGCAGATCCCTCCGGATACCTGTCATCCTAAGACACCAGACCTTGCTATTTCCACAGCTGTGGTGTGTAGAGTCACAGGTAAACAAAACACAGTGTCCCCAGCTTCAGGAAGCATCTTACTTCCCACAAGACATTACTTCAGTCACCCATCTCACAGGCACACCCAGCCTCCCGCAGGGCTACACCGAAGCTTTGTCTGTCTCTATGCACAGTAACAGGCCTAGGGAAAATTTCCAAATGAGAATGGGAAAAAACAACAGCAACCCACTGGCAAACCAGCAACACAGGAAAATGAAAACTTAAAAACAAGTAGCCTGCATTTAAAGGAGCAGACCTCAGGTGCCACAATGTCTAAAAAGTATAAAGGCCTTCATTCTTACTGGAATAGGAAGAATACTCATTGTTTTAGAAAATATTCAAGATTTCAAAAATACATATATTTCTGGAGTTGAGGCCTTAGAGAGATAAGCACTTAAATTTTAGTAGTGAGGAATAGATAATCCAGATCCTATAGAAGTTGAGAGATTTCATTCCTTCTCATTCAAACAGGATGCTCTCAAGACCAATTTATAATTACTCCAATAGTCTCCTATTTACTTTGTAGTTTTCACCCTCAGATAAGTTCTCTCTTAAAGTGAATCACTCCTTCTTCGCCCCATGCAAGACTGCAAACTTACCTACCACTTTGTCTATTACCCTCATGGCCTCAGCCACCAGGGGTGAGGACTTGTGCCCCAAGTCCCAACATACTCTTCCTCAGGCTACTCATTCTGGCATTTCAATCCAATCTATTATTACCTAATAATACTATAGTCAAATGATGGTTTCCCCAATCTTTCCACACCATCAGGCCACTTAAATCCTATAGCAGCAATAGTGACTAAGTAAAAGAACAGGGCAGGTCGGTAACAGTAAATGCTCAGCCCAACACTAGTTCCATATAAAATGGGAGAACTCTGCTCTTCTCTCCCTGCAGTTACCCAAATTTTAAATATTTTCATTTCTCTTGTTGCAAGAGGATTCATTACTCAAGAACTCAACATCCAGAAACTTCCCATCAGCTTTGACTTCTCTCACAGCTCCTGTCAAAAAGTTCAGAACTTTAAGAATATCTGTTTTAAAATCCACATACAAATAGCAGCTACTATAATTTAATTAAATGAAAAGGGCAAGGACAAATGACATGTCAACACATTCATAATGAAAAGTTGTCTTTTACTTACAGCTGGTTATAAAGGAAATATTAATTGCTTCCAGAAAAACAATCATAAAATCATTCCCTAACAAGAAACTACAGATGTACATGATGGCTAACTATTTCCTTTATGCCTTTAAAAAAAGCTAATCTGAAAAGCTTAATAAAGATAGGACAGTTTTACCTACTTAGATTAAGTATTCAAAGTGAAATGTGGCCAAAGGGCTATGAAAAATGAGATAATTCTTTAAAAAATTTTTTTCAAGGCAATTCAGGTCTCAAAGAAGAAAATCTAGAAATAAATACTCTTTAGTTTATAATCTTACAAATGTCAAACTGAACAAGATGCCAAGCATTTGAGAGTGAAATTTATCTCAGATTTAAAAATTCAGTTTATAGTACAAAATCTACACACACACAATGGTGCATGTGACACAGTAATTAGGAAGGGCACTAACAACCTTATTTTCCTAATTTCATCCGTGAATCCTCAGAATTAAAGTTCTAAACCTTCTTTCCACTTTGTACAATAGTTCTAGAAAAGATCTGTTACCATTCTTAAATTTCCTTATACCCAATAATATACAAAAATCAATGTTAAAGACAACTATAAGCACCTTCCTTCTATGCACCGTCAGACTTGCTCTAAAGTTGAAAAACTTTCTAAAATACCTCAGATCAATGGCTTTCAAACTTCTGTCTGTAATCCTCTTTACACTCAGTGACCCGATAAACACCCACACTAAAATTAGCTGAAGCAGAAGTTTCCAGAAGAAGCCATCTTTACTATATGCTGTACACTGTGATATTTGCATTGTCTCATTTTTTTTTGTAATGCTGGCTGTGACCCACTGAATTGATTTCATGACCCACTAATGGACGCAGCCTGAGAAATCCTGCTCTGATTCATTTATTTAAACTTGCCACAATAACTTAGCAGCACTTTGAAGATGGGAAAGCACCTGAAAACTTGCAACAGAAATGTAAATTGGATGAGCTGCTGTATGCCAACTGTCATCATCTCTTCCAAATAGAAAACACTTAAAATCCATTACCTTTTAAAAAATGTTATTTGGGCTAGTATTGCTGATACTAAAGTCATCACCTCTCTTCCACCTAATCTTTAAACTATCCTTACTCCAGTCACTGAAGAATAACCTCAAATCCTTCTACCCGTGTGTGAATGAGTAAAGGAATACAAATTAAAGATTACCTAGAGAATTCTGTTGCTTGGTCTTTTTCCATACTTATGAAAGAATGTGGGGAAAGAGGTAACCTAGGAGGTACTGTATTTTCTCCCCTTCTTAAAATATTTTTATAGACTTCATTATTTTTTGAAGATTTTATTTATTTGAGAGAGGGAGTGCATGAGTTGGGGGGCGGGGAAGAGACAGAGACAGAGACAGAGACAGAGACAGAGACAGAGACAGAGACAGAGAAAGGGAAGCAGCCTCTGTTAAACACACAGCCAGACCTGGGGCTGGATCCCAGGACCCTGAGATCATGACCTAAGCCAAAGGCAGATGCTTAACCAACTGAGCCACCCAGGCACCCCTCCTCTTCTTAAATTATTTTTAAAAAGCAGTTTCTGTAATTTCTCTATCCACAAATAAAATTATAGATATAAAACATCAATATTTAAAACTAATTTGAATGGCATTTACCTATTTTTTTTAAATGACAGTGTAACTCAGATAATGTTTCTTAATACCAAAATAATCATTCTATTTGCATAACCTTTAAAGAAGCAGAACAAAAATTCCACCCAGGGAACTAAAGTCAACAATGAATAAGAGGAAGGGCTCTAGTCCCAGGTACCTGGAACCAAACAAAGGCCATTTAGCCCTACCACACAGAAAACTGGGCAGAAAAATGTATGGGAGTAATTAAAATTGACCTATTTTTCTTCCAGGTTAACAGAGAGAGGGTAATATAAGGGCAGTATGGAACAGTAGAGGGGCTTAAACTTTATCGTCTGAGAAACTGAAATCCAGCTCCACCACACATTAGCTATCTGACCTTAGTTCAACAATAAAAGCACTTAAAATAATCATTTAATAAATATTAGCTGTGGGCGGGGCACAGTCCTAAATGTGCACACCCACCAACTCACTGAATTTTCACAACACTCTGAGGTAGGTTCTGAGGGCCAGAGACTAGGAAGCTTGTCCAATTTCATACAATTAGTCATAGGAAGGCCAGAATTCAAACACTGCCCAAGGACTCCCAAAACCCTTGCAGGGGTTGCCTTCTGAGCTCTGGTTTCCTTGTCCTTCCCTATAAGGGCTGCTATGTGGATTAACACCTCTGGCCTGTAAGATAGGGACTCATCACCTCCCAGATTCAGTGACACAGCTGCCACCAGCACAGGGCACATTGTCTCAGGTAAGTCAACTTCACCTGTTCAGACTTACAAACTTTATCTTTTCTTCTTCTACCCTCTCTCTGCCCCGCCCCTTAAACACACCTCCCACACACATACCTTTCACTGACCTAAGGAAGTATGTACTGAAGAAGGGGAGAGTAATATAAGCCATATCATGAGTATATTTACTGAAGGAAGGAAGGGAGGTAGCTCATGTTTGTAAGAGAGGGCGAAGTTGTCAGGCTTAATTCAAAGCCAAAACCATGACAGGCAGAGAGCCACAGAGGCTGGGACTCAGCGCAGCAGGAGCAGAGTTCTGGAATAATCATGGGGGTTAGGCAAGGAAGGGTCTCTACCAGCAACAGAATGAAGGCAGGAGGGAGCCTTGGCGGGCAATGCTGGAGTGGGACGGACTGGGCCAGTTGTGGCTCGGGGATCTGGCAGAAATTAGAGGGCAGGGCCTCAAATATGCTAGGAATTCTGCTGAGGGCAATAAACCACCTCACAATGCAAAGCAGGATTGCATTAACATCAGTTTTGGAAACAGGAAGTACCAGTACCAAGTAGCTAATAAGTGTTGACAGAATTTTTCAAAATAGGGTTACATTCTCCCTTTCCTGTTCACATTAGTTGGCAAATGCCATCCCCTCCATTTCCTCACACAAAAAGTGGGTAAACAGAGGCACTCCCAGGCTGTTTAATGGACCTAACCAAAATACAGCAATCAGGGGCGCCTGGGTGGCTCAGTGGGTTAAAGCCGCTGCCTTCGGCTCGGGTCATGATCCCGGGGTCGTGGGATCGAGCCCCGCATCGGGCTCTCTGCTCTGCGGACAGCCTGCCTCCTCCTCTCTCTCTCTGCCTCTCTGCCTACTTGTGATCTCTGTCTGTCAGATAAATAAATAAAATCTTTAAAAAAAAAAAAAAAAGACAAAATACAGCAATCAAGCTAACTGAACCAAGTTGTTGAAAGACATGCCAATAATACACCAGCACCCAAGTACCGAATCAGGATTTTTTTTTAAACAACCAAGAGTAACTGTGAGTATATGCTTCTATGGTATATAACATGTTAGCTACATATAACATGTTAGTGTCAGACTCAACTGTTAGTTGTTGTAGCAACAGCAGACAACAAGGCCTGCTCAGATTGGTGGTTAGCAATTTAGCTCTTTGTTTCCCATTATACATCTATCACTACTTATTATAAAAACCACCTTCCAAGTATTAAGATATCATTAGCTTGCCAAACCAAGGGAGAATACAACCAGTAAGTCTGACTTGGAAAAAAAGCACCGAGAAGCATGAATACCATAAACTGAATTTATGAATGTTCAGAAAACAAGACATTATTACTGTAAGATATTTAATAATCTCCAGAGATACAATGTTTATTTTTAGACTGGAAAAAAATGAACTATGGAACTAACTGCCAGATTAAATAATATTATCTAATAAAAGTAGTTTACAAATACATCTACTATTTTAATTAAATGAAGTACCGAATGACACTATCAGCTTAGAATCATTAATGTCATTCCTACTGGTTATAATTTAATGCCTGATTATAAGATAAACACACAAAGTATCCTAGACTTTGTCTTTGACCTAGTTTTTATTTTGCCTTTCATGCTTGTTTTAAAATAAATTTTATTTCCACCTCACTAGTAAGAAACAAATTTTGTTTTCCCTTAAAATGGTTCACTGCAGAGATAGATTCAACTCTGTGACTTGGGATTACTTGACATTATTTCCTCATTGCACCTGTTACTGGCCCTTTCCTTTACAATTAACTCAACCTGCTTTGTCAGCGGGCACAGGCCCAAGCCTAAGAAATGCCAGGTCCTATTCCCAAATCTGTCACCCCACAGGCTCTGTGCATTCAGAAAATGACCATGCCTCTTGGGATGAGTTTCCTCACCTGTGAGCCCCAATCAGGAGATCAGAGGTTCTCACTAGTCAGGGCAGTCTGAACTAAACCTGAGACTTCCTTGCACACACACACACACACACTGCACTGCGTAACACAGTCAGGCTCCATGACACAGGTCTTTCAAAGCCACACACATTTGCCCATCCCCCCAAAATCTGCAGCTACAATACAACCAGTAGGGTGACCCCTATTAGAGATATTTTAATATCTCTGACCCATAGGAATGGTTATTAAAGCTTGAGTATGAAATGCAGCCCTTTGTTGCCACCCTGGGGCTTTCAACAGTCAGAGGTGATTAGGCAACAAGAGAAAAACTGAGGTAGCAGACCATTACATGCCTTTCTCAATACTCACTGTAAACAAACAACAACAAAAACACTATTTGATTAATAACAATGACTTAAAATGGCCTTCCTGAGAGTCCTTGTGTATCATCAGAACTGACTGATTTGAAAGTGGGTAATTTGATATCAGAGATCTACAATCAGGGAGTCCCTGATTACTCCTCCCTAAAGCACAGATCTCCAAGTGCTGATCACAGAGTTTCTGCATTGTTCTTGGCTCAACCAGGACGCTGGGACTGAAGAAGGAAATACACCAGTCAGCGCTCAGCATGCCAGATACCAGCCGGGGTCACAACATTCTCCTCTGTTGCAGCCCTGACTCGGAGAGTTCTGCTCTTGACACAACAAAGCCATACAGAACCCCCAGCTTAATTAGCAACCTATGGTGGGTCCTTCTCCAAGGGACTCTGTAGGCTATGTCTGGGCCACAGCCACTGGCCTGGCTGGCCCTGCCACTTCACAGACATACCCACATACCAACAATTCTGTGGCTAAAAAAGGCAGTACCAGCATTTTCTTTATTAAGAAGACAAACATCAAAGCAGGACACCTGCACTGAGAATGGACTTTCTTCCCGGCAATTATCTTAAAATGTAAATTAGGTCAGGTCCCTGGCACAAGAGCTTCTCTGAACCCCTGGAAGCAGCCCTCACTCCGTACCTGACTGGACCCCAGCCAACTCCTCACACACCAGTCTCTCCCCTGCCCTTGCTCCTCACACTCCAGCCACAGTGGCCATCCTGCGTGTCTCACCTGGCTGGTCTTCACACCCCAGAGCACTCCCTCCCAACCCATCCCCAACCTCTCCCTACACTGGCTCATCCTCACTCTTTTCATCTCTACCCAGACGTCACCTTTCCAGAGCACCCCATCGAACCGGGATCCCTCCACTCTCAGATTCTGTCCTGAGCTTACGTCCCACTCTCACAGTCTGGAACTCGTCATTTATTGCTGGATACATGTTATTCGATGATGATCCCTTCTAGATACGGAGCTACCTGAGGGCCTAGGCCATTTCTCTTGTACATCACTCTGACTTCAGGGCTTAGAATATACTAAATGCTCAATTATCATTTGTTAAAGTGATTCAATATCTCAATAAATTTTGCATGGAGAAGAGATGGAGCCCATAAACATTTTTATTTGTCCTAAATTGGTCGTGGTGCAAAAATAAAAAAATAATTCACTGGTATTGGGCTAAATAAATTTCTTCCTACTAAACACACACCCTTGGTGGGTCTGTGCTCTACTGCAATCTCCTGATTTAAATGGGATTTAAAAAATCATTGAGGGGCACCTGGGCTGCTCAGTCGTTAAATGTCTGCCTTTGGCTCAGGTCATAATCCCAGGGTCCTGGGATCGAGCCCCACATCGGGCTCTCTGCTCAGCGGGGAGCCTGCTTCTCCCTATTCCACTCCCCCTGCTTGTGTTCCCTCTCTCACTGTCTCTCTCTGTCAAATAAATAAATAAAATCTTTAAAAAAAAAAATAAAAATAAAATAAATAAACAAATAATCGTTTGAAATCTGTAATAGAAACAATATTATCAGTGATGGTTGAGTCTCAGGTAATCCATAGAAATATTCCTCCTCCTATGAGCTACTGAATAAATGTTCCAGGCACCAAATACTATGTATTTCATCTCATGTAACCTCCATGGCAGTTCCATGAGAGAGGTCTTCTCATGCCTCCTGACAGAGCACAGTGACCTAGCAATTAGCTCAAGGTCATATAGCAAGAAAAGGTGGGTCAGCTGGGTGGGGTGCTGCCAGAGCTTGGCCTCCTCACTACTGCTCCATCTTCTGTCCCTCCTAGAGCAGTCCACCCCCAGAGGAAAGGGAGACAAGGTAGAGCTGTTTCTTCTCATTTTGGAACCAGGCCATTATTTCTTTGTTAAGTTCTTAAGGGAAAAAAGACAATTCATCTTTTGACCCACCCGGCCTCAGTCCAGCTAATTCCATCCTAATTCCTTCAGCTTGCCTTCCCCGTTCCAGCACCTCCTACTTCCCTGAACCTCCGCTTTATGCATTTCTATGCTTTGGAATTCATCACACAGTCCATAACTCCTTGCTGTCCCAGCCTGTGCACGCATATGAGTGTTGGCACACAATCACATGCACACATGTAAATCCCTTTCCAAACTCCAGTTTGCTCTCTCTAGATTTTTCAAGTCAACCGGTAAATAAGTCGCCTGAACTATTTCATCCTGAGGTTTAAGAAGAGGCAAATAACTCCCTTGACCTTCCTAGAGATGCTCAAATGCATAGCATAAAAGGTTACTTGTTCACAAAGTACAGTTTTAATTATTACACATTTTGGCCTGAAAATGACCAAACCTAGGTGGAAATGTTGAGAAGTGTCCAGGATGATAATGAAATCAAGCCGGCCAACCAGCAACCACTCACCTGATGGCAGTTTTCCTATCAATCGTCTTCCGTTTCTGAACTCAGAGTCCAAGCTGCTCACAGCTGTACTTCTGGGGCAAGTACAGGGAGAACTGGAAAACTGGGCTACGGGAGGGGCACCGAGCAGGGAGATGCTAAATCCAGTGTTTGCAGCTGGAGGCCACCTACACATTGGTGCTGAATTTTTAAAAACACTTCAACACCTTAATAATATGTTCTGCCAGGTATAATAAAAGTGTGCCCAAGGAGCCTGAATTCTTTTAAGCTGCCAGGAACTAAATGTGAAAGGAAGCCCAAAGCAGCAGAGGAAGATGGCGGGGTGGGGGCGGGGGTGGGGGAGGAAATCCCTTCAACTACTGAGTTGTATGGCTCCAAGAAAAGAACAGCAAAAGAACACATCCCCCAACAGGCCATGCTGATGCTGGTTATTTACATGAGAACCACATGGGCTGTATGAGCCTCCCTTTTCCTTCAAAGGCTCCACAGCTGTGGTTTATGCCCCTGGCTTGCACATCAGAACCACCTGTGGAACTTCAAAACACAACACCAGCATCTAGCTCCAGTAGAGAACCGAAAGGAGAATGCACCATGGTCAGCGACACCTACGACAGGGTCTGGGCCACAACAAAACCACGTAAAGAGGAAATGCTGGTCAGAAGTGAAAGAACCAAATGAGGCCACACGTCTCCTCTCCCTCCCACCTCCAAGAGCAACCACCTGGACCGACCATCCATCTATCTCTTCTTCCCTGACCACCTCTGGTCCCAGCCCTGAGTGCCAGAGACATAGGGCAGACCACATGGCAGACCGGCCCTCAAGGAGCTTCCATTCTGGTAAAGTCACATGGAGGAGATTTAAGTTACCCTATTTAAAAGGGGGGG
>ML101416.1:4856-19848 GCA_003697995.1 Taxidea taxus jeffersonii
AAAAAAAACAAAAGAATAAACAATATAAAGGCATAAAGAATATACACTGTATGCATAGTTCCATTTATATGAAACTGTATAGTGACAAAAACCAGATCAGTTGTTTCCTTAGGCAGAGAGTAGGGTGAGGACTGATTGCAGACAGGACATAAAGGAACCTTTCTGGGATGACAGAAATGTTCCACATCATGAATAAAAGGGGTGATTACATGGGTATTTTCATTTTTCAAAGCTCACTGAACTATATCCTTAAAATGTGTGCATTTATTAAGTAAATTATACCTCAATAAAGCAGATTTAAAAATAAAGAAATCTACAGAAGTTGGCACTATAAAAATTATTAATATAGCTCATAAAAGCAAAACAACTCTGCAATCCTGAAAAAAATCCTCATGCAGGGTGCAAAATACACAAAACTTGTCTAACAGAAAAATATACCTCCAAAGTGAATAATTCCCCCAAAGGAATTAGTTGTTCTGAAACCCTGTTCAAGTATATTTAAAACCCAGTTAAAAGACAACTACAGGGACGCCTGGGTGGCTCAGTGGGTTAAGCCTCTGCCTTCGGCTCGGGTCATGATCTTAGGGTCCTGGGATCGAGCCCCACATTGGGGTCTCTGCTCGGCGGGGAGCCTGCTTCCCCCTCTCTCTCTGCCTGCCTCTCTGCCTACTTGCAATCTCTGTCTGTCAAATAAATTAAAAAAAAAAAAAATACAACTACAACATTAAGTTGATATACGTGTCCAAAAGATTTGGAAATGATCCCATATACAAATTACACCTAAGATTTAAAACTTTCTGAATCGTAATAAATTATGGTTCTCTTACTACCAAGCTAGACTAAACTATTCGTAAAATCCTTAAAAAGTAATACTTCTTTTGCTTTCATAATTTGCATAGTTTAAGCATTTTATTTTTTTCAATTTATTTGCTTAATAAAATCTGCTCAACTTTAGGGGCTCTTGGGTAGCTCAGTGGGTTGGGCCTCTGCCTTCTGCTCAGGTCATGATCCCAGGGTCCTGGGGCTGAGCCCCCCATCGGGCTCTCTGCTCAGCAGGGAGCCTGCTTCCCCCACTCTCTCTGCCTGCTTGTGATCTCTGTCAAATAAATAAATAAAATCTTTTTTTTTTTTTTAAGATTTTTATTAATTTATCCGACAGACAGAGATCACAAGTAGGCAGAGAGGCAGAGAGAGAGGAGGAAGCAGGCCATCCGCAGAGCAGAGAGCCCAATGTGGGGCTCGATCCCACGACCCTGGGATCATGACCCCAGCCTAAGGCAGTGGCTTAATCCACTGAGCCACGCAGGCGCCCCAAATAAATAAAATCTTAAAAAAAAATCTGTTCAACTTTAAATATTCTTTGAAAGCCAAATGTATATAATTTACCCTCTGCTGGGAAAAACAATCATCTTCATAAGCACAAAATATTATCAATGGGGAAAAACCCAAAAAAATATAGAGTACCATTTCTTCCATGGAAATTTTTTTTATAAGATTATATTTAATTGAGAATGTGCATCCACTCTCAAGTGGGGACGGGGAGTGACACAGGGAGAGGGAGACACAGACTCCTCACTGAGCAGGGAGCCTGACTTGGGACCTGATCCCAGGACCCCGAGATTATAACCTGAGCAGACACTTCACTGTCTGAGTCATCCAAGGGCCCCCTTCCATGGAATTTATACTTGCAAAAAATACTTTACCTACTCAGCAGCATGAATTTTTTCCTTTCAGCCTAAGTGTAAATGTGAATTCAGATTTGACAGGAAATTTCACATGCATTTAGGAATGTTACAGATTCCTAAATCTGTAACATCTGCGTATCTGTAAATACGCAGGCTCCCTTCCCTTTTTGAATCAATGAACTTCCCCAAATTTTAAACACTGTACAATGAAAGAATACATATTCTAAAATTCCCTATAAGGCAACCAGAATCTTTTGGCCAAAAAAAATTAACCATCACATGAAGGGACAAAAATGCAGCACTTTCAGATCATACAGACCTGGAGAAGCACTCCTTTGAAGACCCCATTCCTTCAAAAACAGAACTGCCACAGTTCCCACACTCCCACCTCTTAAGATCCAATGACTGCACATTCACAGCTTATTTTGGCTTGCTCATTAATAGCTTAATAATTCATTTGTGATGAAAGATTCTTAAACTCCATTCATGCCAGCATGTGTCACCATCTGACACAAAATTCCAGTCTATTGAGCCCATTACACCAGATGTTCTGAGGTCAAAAATGAAATGTCTCTGGGGTCCACATGGTGCAAACCAGGTTCATTTCAAAGAAACTATGACTATACCATAAAGAGAAAAAGCAATGATAAAAGGGAGAAAGTGAGAACAAACACTTACCTTGTCCCCTGTGGCAGTGAAAGTTGTTCAAGTGAATGACTTCTTCATTATTGTTTCCCTCTGCCATTTTCGAACGCTGACATACACATACGTGCTTGCTAATATCTAAACATGGTGACTATCTGTTCAAAAGGGTCTGAAAAAAAAAAAAAAAGAATATTAAGAATGAGGGATTATCAAAACTCTTCCCACTTATTTGAAGGTAGCATTCTAAGCTTATGGTGAAACCACTGAAGGGAAAAATAAAAGAATGCATAATTAAAAAGCTGATGGGTGGAGGGAGAAGAATAATTTAAAAAAATAACCAATCATTACAAAAGAACATATAACAGAGGAATAAAGGATCAAAGAACAAATGGAACATATAAGGAATAAAATAAACTTAAAAACTCAATCACAGCAATCTACGGAATGGGAGAAAATATTTGCAACACATAGTATCTCAGAAGGGTTTTAAAATCCAAAATATATGGAAAACTTCCACGACTCAATAGCCAAAAAGCAAATAATCCAATTTTAAAATGGGCAAGGGACCTAGATAGACATTTTTCCAATAAGATACTCAAATGGACTACAGGTACATGAAAAGATGCTCAGTATCACAAATCACCAGGGAAATGCAAATCAAAACCAAGAGTGATGGCCTCCCCCTTGTTAGGAAAAGATAAAGAGATAACAAATGCTGGCAAGGATATAGACAAAAGGTAGCCCTTGTACACTACTGGAGGGAATGTAAATTCCCTTCATGCGAACTAGTATGGGGGGGTGCATCAAAAAATTAAAAACAGGGCACCTGGGTGGTTCAGTTAGTTACGCCTCTGCCTTTGGCTCACTTGGTGATCCCACGGTACTGGACTGAGTCCTGCATTGGGATCCCTGATCAGTGCAGAGCCTGCTTCTCCCTCTGCCTCCACCCTCACCACCTCACTTGTGCTCTTCTTTCAAATATATTTAAAACAAACAAACAACCCCCCCCCCCCGCCCAAATTAAAAATAAAACTACTATATGTCCTAGCAATTCCATTTCTGGGTATGTATCTGAAGGAAAAGAAATCACTAATGCTGAAGAGGTATCTGCACCCCCATGTTCGCTGCAGCATTATTTACAACAGTCAAGATGTGGACACAGCCCAAGTGTTCATTCGGTGAATGGGTAAAGAAAATAGAGGGGCACCTGCGTGGTTCAGTTAAGTGTCCACCTCTTGATTTCAGCTCAGGTCATGATCTCAGGGTCCTGAGAATGAGCCCTGTGTTGGGCTCTGCACTGAGCATGGAATCTGCTTGTTCCTCTCCCTCTGCTCCTCCCCCTGCTCTCTCTCACAAGTAAATTTTAAAAAGAAAAAAAAAAAAAAAAAAGAAAAAAGAAAGAAATGCTAGAAAACAGAATGCTACTAAGTTGTAAAAAAGAGGGCAATCCTGTTATTTGCAACACGGATGAATTATACACTAAGCATTATACACTAAGTGAAATGAGACAGAAAAACAAACAAGATGATTTCACATGTAGAGTCCAAAAAACAACAACCTGAAACCCCACAAAGACCCAAACTCGTAGAAAGTGAGATCACATATGGTAACCAAAGGTAGAAGAACTGGATAAAGGGGTCAAAAGGAACAAACCTCCAGTTATAAAGTAAGTAAGTAATGGGGCCAGAAGATACAACATGAGGACCACAGTTAACACTGCTGTAAGGTGTATTTGGAAATTACTAAGAGAGTAAATCCTGAAAGATCTCATAGCGAGGAAAAACACATTTTTTTCTTTTTTGGGGAGTTATCCATATGAGATGATGATGTTAACTAAACTTCCCAAGGTAATCACTTCGCAATTTATATAAGTCGTTATCTTGTACAACTTAAATATAATCATATTGGAAATTGTATTACATAAACACTTAAGAAAAAGCTTTGAAGGAAAAGGATGGAAAGGAATATACTAGACAACTTCTAAGATACTTTATTTTTCAGTCATAAGATGTCCATCTGATTTTTTAAATAAACTCCAACTCTATGTTGAAGCTCTCTTTTCGACTAATCTTTTCTTTTTTGGGGGGGCTGAAGGGGTACAACAAAACCCATGAAAAACTCTATGAATTGACTAGGATCAGACAAAATTGACATAAGTAGTATTAGAGATGACGAGTAGGGAGATTTCATCCAGTTAAGAGGGTCAACTCACAGAATATACAATATTAAATGTGTATGAATCTAATAACATAGCTTCAAAAATACATACACCTCAAACTGACAGACTTTAAGGAAGTAACACAAATCCACACTTATAGGGGCGCTTGGGTGGCTCAGTCGTTGTGTGTCTGCCTTCAGCTCAGGTCATGGTCCCGGGCATCCTGGGACCGAGACCCGCATCGGGCTGCTTGCTCTGCAGGAAGACTGCTTCTCCCTTTCTCTCCCCCCGCTTGTGTTCCCTCTCTCGCTGTGCCTGTCTCTCTGACAAATAAATAAATAAAATCTTTAAAAAAAAAATCCACACTTATAGCCGGACAGATCTGAATAGCACTATCAGACCGCTTGACCTCACTGACATTGATAGACCATTCTACCTGACAGCTACAGAGCACATACTCTTTTCAAGTATACAGAGAACATTTACAAAATGCATTACATCCTGAGTCATAAGGCTAGTCTCAACAAATTTCATGGGCTTGAAGTCATAGAGTATATTGTTACCTGATAACAGTCAGTAAAAGATAACCAGGAAATTTCTAAATACTGGAAATTAAGCAAACTAAACAACTCATGGGTTAAAGAAGAAATTATGACGAAAATCAGAAACTCTTGTATTTTGACTGGGTGAACTAAACAGTAATGAAAACAAAGTATGTCAAAATTCATAGGCTGGAGTTAAAAAGCAGTGTTTAGAGGACAGTTTATACATCCAAATGCTAGTTTAGAGAAGAAAAAGGACCAAGAAATCAATGACTGAAGCCTCAATCTCAGGAAGCTAGAAAAAGCACAGTAAATCAAACCAGAAAAATAGAAGGCAATCCTAACAGCAGAAATCAACAAACAGATACAAACATATAAAGAAAAGTCCAAACAAAAAGTTGTTTCTCTAAAAAGATTAAGAAGACTGATAAACCTCTATCATAATTGACCAAGGGAAATGGGAGAAAACACAACCAACCATTATCAGGAATGTAAAAGAAGATACCACCACAAATTCTACAATATAAAAGGAGTATTATGCATAATTTTATACCAATCAATTTGAAATTGTGACAGGACAAACTCCTTGAGATACAACTTACCATAGCTGAAGAAAAGTTATTATTTATTTATTTAAAAATTATTTACTTAGGTAATCTCTACACCCACTGTGAGGCTCAAACTCACCGCCCTGAAATCAAAAGTCACATGCTTTGTGGACTGAGCCAGCTAGGTGCCCCTGAACAAAGAAAACTAAATCTCAACAGAGCTCTACCAAATAAGGAAAGTGAATCAGTAACTAATAACTTTCCCACAGAGAATACTATAAAAGCTCTGAAACCTTTCCCAGTAAAGTCTTCTAAATAGCCGAGGAAGAAGTGTAACTAATATTACAAAAACTGAGAGAACAGAAAAAGAACAAACATTATTTCTGAATCATTTTATGAGGCCTGCATAATTTTGATACTAAAAGCTTATTAGAACAGCACAAGAAACCAGTATCTCTCATGAACACAGATGCAAAAATCATAACCAAAGCAAAGTAAGTTATGTTATTGGAATAAAGAAAAAATTATATCATCATTGCAGTAGGTTGGGGGAAAAAGCATTAAAATTTAACACCTATTCATGATTAAAATCTCTCTGCCTACTGGTTATTAGAAAAGACTACCTTTGCCAAGTTGAAGACATTTCAAAAACACTAGAACAAACCTCACACCTAACAGTGAAACAATGAAAAGCTTTTCCCCTGAAATTGAGGAGAGTTTGCACCATTTCTCATCTACACTGTACTGGAGGTTGTAGAAGGTGCAGTAGGGCAATAGAGAGACATAAAGTATCAAGCTGAAAGGGAGAAATTAAAGTGGCATTATTTGCAGATGATAAGACTGTATATATATGTGTGTGTATATATATATATATTTAAATTTTATTTATTTGACAGAGATCACAAGGAGGCAGAGAAGAAGGCAGAGAGAGAGGGGGTGAAGCAGGCTCCTGCCAAGCAGACAGCCTGATGGGGGCTCGATCCCAGGACCCCAGGATCATGACCTGAGCAGATGGCAGAGGCTTTAACCCACTGAGCCACCCAGGGGCCCCAAGATTGTATACTGATGCAAAGACAGAAAAACAGACTAGAGGGCTCAGAAACAGACCCATATACGTTTGGTCATAATATAAAAACAAAGATGCTACTGCAATGCAGTGGGAAGAATGGTCTCCCAATAAACATTGCCGGGCCAAGTGGGTATCTAAGATTTTATTTATTTATTTGACAGACAGATCACAAGTAGGCAGAGATGCAGGCAGAGAGAGAGGAGGAAGCAGGCTCCCTGCTGAGCAGAGAGCCCGATGCAGGGCTTGATCCCAGGAACCTGGGATCATGACCCGAGCCGAAGGCAGAGGCTTTAACCCACTGAGCCACCCACGCGCCCCCAAGTGGGTATCTATAGAGGAAGAAAATGAGCCTTGATTCATTCCTTATACCACACATAAACATTATTTCCAGAAGGATTATCAAAAGATAAAACAACAGGGGCACCTGGGTGGCTCAGTCGGTTGAGTGTCCAACTCTTGATCTCAGCTCAGGTCTCAGTCTTGGAGCCTCAAGTTCAAGCCCCACGTTGGGCATGGAACCTACTTAAAAAAAAAAAAAAAAAGATAAAAATATTGGAAGATAACAGGGGGATGAAACAGGGGGACAAATACATATTTGTATAAGTGACTGTACATAGAACCATCACTGTAATGAGTAAGTGGAATGAGTAACAAAGTCTACGGATACGAGACCTATATGCAAAAATGAATCCTATACTAGTAAGAAACTATTAGAAAATGGTATTTTGAAAGGATACTCCTTAGAGTAGCATCAAAAACTATCATATACCAAGGAATAAATGCAATGAAAGATGTGCCAGACCTCTATGTAAAAAACTGTAAATCACTGAGAGAAACTAAGGAATACTCATGAATGGAGACACACCACATTCATGGACTGGAAAGCTCCAATTTGTAAAGATGTCAATTCCTCCCAAACTGATCTACAGATTTAATATGGCGTTAATCAGATTTTAAAAAGTGGCTATATATGACATGATTTAAAAACCTACAGGAAAATTCAGAGAGCCAAGAATAACCAAGGCATTCATAAAGAAAAACAAAAGGTGGAAGATTTACACTATTAGATAGTTAAGTTCTATTAATACAAAGTTACAGTTAATTAAGACCATGCAGTATTGGCAAAAGAAGAGAAAAACATGGGATGCCTGGGTGGCTCAGTTGGTTAAGCAGCTGCCTTCGGCTCAGGTCATGATCCCAGCGTCCTGGGATTGAGTCCCACATTGGGCTCCTTGCTCGGAGCCTGCTTCTCCCTCTGCTTCTGCCTGTGCTCGCTCTCTCTCTCTATAACAAATAAATAAATAAAATCTTAAAAAAAAAAAAAAAAGAATAGAGTCCAGAAAGATTCATTCATACGCGGATGTCTGATTTATGACAAAAGTGACATTACAGAGCAGAGGAAAACATGTTTTTACTGTATGCTGTACTAGAAAGCTGTATGGTGGGGGCAGGAAGAATGAGGAACTAAATCTCTTCCTCATGCCTTAGACAAAAATGACTTTAGGTGAATTCTTGATTTAAATGGAAAGGTAAAATAGTTTCTAGAAGATACCATAAAAAAATGCCTTCACAAACTTGGGGTTGGGAAGGATAGTAGTACATATTGTACTATTGTAAATATTCATTAAAAATAAAATTTTGTACATTATATTGTACATTAAAAATAAAAACTTCTATTCACAAAAGAAATCATTAACAGTGAAAAGGCAAGCCACTGGGGGAAGAAGCTGTCATATTTTGAAAACTGCATGAAAAGGGATTTCTGTAAAGTTGGAAAAGCTATCCTAAACTACCTTCCTTCTAAAAGTCCCAAAAAACCCAATTTCATTAAAATTGAGCAAAGATTCTGGCTTGCAAAGTTTCTGCTGAAAAAATGAGTAAGAAAAGAACTGATGTCAAAACTCCTATAAAGTTGTAAGAAAAACAAGCAGCAGCAAAACAACATCCCTATAAACAATGAAAACCAGAAAGGTTTAACAACCTAAAATGCCAGAAAGATTTTAACAACCTAAAGGACACTATGAAAATAATACAAGACCTAAAACAACAACATAAATCAGAACAAGAAAACTCAGAAATGGCATGGCAGATCTCAGGAAAGAAATAAAAATTTTAAAAAGTTTTAGGAGTGAAGACTAAATTAGAAGGAACATAAGTGTGAATAAACACAACACATGCTGCTTAGGAGAACTGAAATGTAAAAGGAAGAAAATTTTAAATAGGAAAAAAAAAGAGATAAGGAACAAATATTCAAGACAAAAGACTGTCCAATGTAACAAACAGCAGCTCTTGAATAAATCAAAAGGGAAGAGAATACTAAAAACTGTAACAGAAAATTTTATTTTTCCTAAAATAAAAAATGTTAAG
Organism: Taxidea taxus jeffersonii; assembly: GCA_003697995.1. NCBI lineage: Eukaryota > Metazoa > Chordata > Mammalia > Carnivora > Mustelidae > Taxidea > Taxidea taxus. The sequence continues at coordinate 13,871 of ML101416.1, forward strand.
ACTACATTTCAAAAGAATACAGTAAATACCTAAAAAACAACAAGAGAAACAAAAAAAACCCCAAACCACCCAAAATGACAACTACCAAGACACACATACTTTAAAGAAAAAAAAAAATCCTTTTGGGAGCTGGGCTTGAGACAATGAAAAGAAAGAAAATTAGATTAGCAGACTTTGATAGTGATGCTTTATGCCATTAGAAAATGGTGTAAGATACTTTTTTTAAAAAAATATGAACCAGAGATTTTATAGCCAGCAAAAATAATTTCAAAGAAAAGGAGCACAAATTTATCAACATGTAAGAACTTATGGATTACTGATTGTTTCTATAGGACCTTCCTAAGCAATTTGACAGAAAAATAAACTTCAGGCAACCAAAATGACTAAAGACAACAACACAAAGACTGGCGGTAAACATTAAATATGTAAATACTTGTAGCACAAAGATTAAATAAGAACTAAAATTAAGCAATATAGTACAATTATAAAAATTATAGGGGGAAGCATATGCAAAATTTTAAAGTCATGTAATCATATCGGTTGTGACATTCTGAGACTTTCATTCTATTAGCAGTTATGGCATATTCTATTGCCCTCGAGAATAAAGAATTTCAGTGTAAAAAAAGGAATCTTATTTATAATATAGAAGAAAAGGCTTATAGAAAAAGCCTATAAAATAAGATTTAGGGCTTAAATCTTATCTAAATAAGATTTAGATTTTAAATCTAAAATCTTATTTAGCCTATAAAATAAGATTTTAGATTTATTGAGCCCTAAATCTAAATTAGTGTGAACTCATAAAATATTTTAGTTCTGTCCCACCCCCACCCCCCCAAAAAGCCTGAAAACCAATTACTTGTAGCAATGAACAATGCCTAGATTATGTCCTACACTACTATTTCCCACCAAAAGAAACCAGGATTTTGGAGAAATTACTAATTCCAATTCTGGAGCAGAACTGGAGTTACAAAACGAGCCTACAATACCTTGTCATACAAGATATCAAGAAAGCAATTAAAAACTACTTATCAAAGACTGGGTTTAGTCAGAATAAACAAAACAAAACAAAAAATCCTGAAGAGGCTCCCACTGGCCAAACATGGGACAATGTGAACTCCAAGAAAGAGAATAATACGGCATGAATCTCTTAAAAAAACATATAAATAAAAATGCTCCTAATTACTTTTAAAAAGGTCATTTTCAAAGGATGGTATCAACCAACACATTAAAACTGGTAAAACAGGGGTGCCTGGATGGCTCAGTTAAGCGTCTGTCCTGATTTTAGCTCAGGTCAGGATCTCAGGGTTGTGAGATTAAGTCCCACATTGGGCTCTGCCCTGGGCATGGAGCCTCCTTAAGATTGTGTTTCCCTGGGATGCCTGGGTGGCTCAGTGGGTTAAAGCCTCTGCCTTCTGCTCAAGTCATGATCCCAGCATCCTGGGATCAAGCCCCGCATTGGGCTCTCTGCTCTGCGGGGAGCCTGCTTCTCCCTCTGCCTCTGCCTGCCTGTGCTCACTCGCTAGCTCTCTCTAACAAATAAATATTGTGTCTCCCTTGGGGCGCGGGGGTGGCTCAGTGGGTTAAAGTCTCTGCCTTCGGCTCAGGTCATGATCCCAGGGTCCTGGGATGGAGCCCCAAATTGGGCTCTCTGCTCAGCAGGGAGCCTGCTTCACCCTCTCTCTCTGCCTGTCCCTCTGCCTACTTGTGATCTCTGTCAAATAAATAAATAAAATCTTAAAACAAAAAGATTGTCTCCCTCTTCCTCTCTATAAATAAATAAATAAGCAAGCAAGCAAATAAAATAGAAAAAATAAAGGCAAGGAATCTGGTACTTTCTTGCCTCTTCTATATGAACTATATATTACTGGACAAACAAATAGTAGACAAGAAAATGGTTTCTTTATAAAAATATTCCAGTATTAATTTTAAAAATCCAACTAAAATGGCCATTTTGCAATCCTCAGTGATTACTAGATCTGGACCTTAAATATCACTGGTTGCCAACATCGTTGAGACAAGAATTAAGTGCCTTCCAAGGAAAGAACACTATCTACAGTCTTGTGAAATAGATGGAACCAGAGTTTGAACAAGGATCTGGACCCAACCACTTTTAAAATAGAGGCTAGACAAAAAATGAAATTTCTGAACTGCACCATAATTATGCAACTCGGACCATGTATTCTCAATGGGAGTGCTTTTGCAAGGGTGTGAAAAGATCTTAAGATATTACAGTGGTTTGTGACCCTCAAAAATTCAGTCCCATCCAGCAAAATCTTATTCCTTAGTATTTAATGAGAGAGGATTAGAAAAAAAAAAAAGTTTTAATAGGTTCTATATGGGGATGATAATTTTTTTAGAAGTCTGGTGAACACCTAACTAGGCTCTGGGAAATTACAGGTCAAACGGATCAGGTTCAACAACAGATAAATTATAAGGAAAAAAGAAAAGAAAGGGGAAACTTAGATTTTAAAAATACATCAAAATTTTAAAATGAGATTACAGTATCTAGGAATGTACTCTTGGGTGATAAAACAATAAACATGAAAAAAATTATTATAAAAGTCAGATTAAGAGCTAATTTTAGGGGGAAGGAATGAGTTATGATCAGGATAGGATAACAAGGACAGGGCTTAGAGATGGGAGATTACTTCTTAAACTGGGTGGTGGATACAAGCATCTTATGATAATTTATTAAGCCATTCATAATGGTCGAGGAAAGGAATCCAAATGTAAGACATACCTCGAATGACTTCATTTAGATGGAAGTTTAGGCACAGGCCTAAACTTAGTTTGGGATGAAACTTCTTTGTGTGTACTCCATTTCAAAATGGGAAAGTTAGGGGAACCAAAGCCATTACGAGAGAAAAAAAATGGTTGCCTCTGTGCAACAGTAGTGTTAAACCATGTGAACCATTTTCTTGCTTTATTTTAATGAAAATAATTAAGAACCAACGTTTTGGGTTCCAGAAATGGTATTTTAGTTGGATTTTTGCAAAATGGTATTTTAGTTGGATTTTTTAAATTAACACTGGAATACTTTTATAAAGAAACCATTTTCTTGTCTACTATTTGACCAGTAACATCAATTTTTTCCACCTTCCTGGGGGAAACAATATGCTTTAGGTAAAGTAGACCCCAGACTCTGGCTTCTCATATAATAATGTCTATATAGAGTTAAAATTCAAATAACATCAGCATTTTTCCAACATAGAGAATACTGAGTTGTGTATCAAGACTAAGTTTTACAGTAAAACTTTCTGATATCTATAACTGGACAAAGGTATCCCAATTTTTTAAAAATTTACAAATTTCCCTTGAAATAAGTGGCATCATTTATAAGTAGCACGGTAAAAGAGTTCTAATGTCAAATTTAAACTGTATTCAAAACTTTACTTTTCTTTCAAATACAATTTTTTAAAAAGTATTGTGAACATAATTCCACGAGCCACGTTTCTTGTTTCTTCTTTTACAAGGTTCTTTCAATTTTATACTGGAAGTCAAAGGGAAATGTGACTCATTTTACATATACCTAATTTATATTAGGTATATGTAATGTCAAGCTTGTAGTCAAACAGATTACTGGCAGTGCTTTAAAAGCAAGATTCCTGGGATGCCTGGGTGGCTCAGTTGGTTAAGCAGCTGCCTTCGGCTCAGGTCATGATCCCAGCGTCCTGGGATTGAGTCCCACATCGGGCTCCTTGCTCAGCTGGGAGCCTGCTTCTCCCTCTGCCTGTCTGCCTGTGCTAGCTCGCTCGCGCTCTCTAACAAATAAATAAATAAAATCTTAAAAAAAAAAAAAAAAAAGCAAGATTCCTCATGAGCAAGTGGTACCTACAATGTCCTCAAACTTCAGTGAGAAAAGTAGTCTGACGAGGGAATTTCTACTCCTGACTAGCTTCTATGCAAAGGTCACTAAAGTCCGATATTCAGTCCTCTCATCTGGGCTTCAGATCAAACTACCTAAGCATGAACCCTGGTTTCACCATTTAGTGACTCACTGACTGCATAAATTGCTCAATCTCTTGGACCTAGTTTACTTGTAAAATGAGGATAGTTGTTTTAAAATTGAATATATTTACCATAGTGCGTGGCACATGCCAAGTGTCACATTATGATTACTATTATTCCCTATGAAATGGAAATTGCAATTCTTACCTTGTAAGGCTGTGCTGGAATATGAGAAGCCACTTTGTAAATGGTAAATGTCACCAAAACAGGAGCTTGTTATCAAAAGTACACAGTAGATGTACAGTGTTTATTAGTAAGTTGACAATACAGCCAAACGTGGGGGTAGGGCTTTATTTTCCTCTTCCAGGTTACTTTTCGCTAGTTTTAAGATAACTATTCACAGTTAAACTTTTACTTCCTTCTATAAGATAATTCATTTTTCCTCTGGAAGTAGCTTCTTCTTCAGACAGCTGAAGAAAATGGCTCAACACATGTGGAATCCAGAAATGAGAAATGCTACCTAACAGAATAGTTCTTGCCTCTTCCTGTTATTGTAAAAATTACCATATGTACATTTGTGACTATACTCTGTAGTCAATACGTCAGATAATGCTTCCAGATTAGAAACAAAAATTAGCATACATTTTAGCACTTCCTAACGCCACAGAGAACTGTATGTAGTACTACTATACTGTAAAAACTTAAGAAAAATGAGGTGACAATTCTATATTCTCTTCCACCTCCTACAATTGTCCTCATTACCTTTTTAAAAATCCCCTTCTCTTCCTTGGATGGATATAGGAACACAAGACAAAGTTCACAGGTGAACTATGTTCTCCATATGCCCTCGACTACAATTTAATCAGAGTGGTATTTCCTGTGTCTGGCACAGTTGTTGAGTGAATGAGTGGCTCCAAAGACATCTTCATCCATCAGAGACTGGAGCTGTTCATCAGAGCCATATATAACTGGAGTCAGGTAACATGGCTTAAGTGACAAGTTTATCAGGATTTTCTTCGGTTGTAAATTTCTTCTCATCCTTCTATTCGTGTTATATCTCTGTTTTTCCTTCCACATGCTAATAATACTACATGGTCCTGGGGTTTGTGATGTTCCTGCTTTCCAGAGTAATCGCCATAAATATGTCTGTCACTTCTGCAACACTGGTCTTGGGGTAGTATGTTTCCAGGTTAATGAGTTAATCTCTGTGAACATTCCAGCGAATGGTGGGCAAAGCAGAGCCAGGCATAGGCTGAAAGAAGCTGACATGCCCTCATCATACCACTCCACAACACTGTTTCCCAGCATGGTTTTCTGACTATAAGTAACTATTGCTCTTCAGTCAAATCCTAGCTCCTCATCTTAACTGTTATTTGGATATTCATTCGTTGTAAGCCTATACTAAGTTTAATCAATATTAAAGCAATACAACAAAAATAATGGTTATTTCTAAGTATGAAGCTTAAAGTAGTTTTGTTTTTGCTTTGTTATATTTCCTGACTTTTCTATACTGAACTGAAATATATATATGTGTGTGTGTGTATATATATATATATATTTATTTATTTATAGCAGGCTCCATGCCTAGTGTGGAGCCCAACATGGGGCTTGAACTCAGGACCCTGAGATCAAGGAACTGAAATCGAGTTGAATGCTTAACTGACTGAGCCACCCAGGCACCCCTATATGACTATTTAAAATTAAAATACATTAAAGAATTCAGCAAATACTATTGTCATCTTGCCATGTGGTATAAAACAGTTGTGGGGTGCTGGGTGACTCAGTTCATTGAGCATCTGACTTTGGCTCAGGTCATGATCTAGGGATTCTGGAATCAAGCCCTACATCAGGCTCCGTGCTCAGAGCGAAAACTACTGGTCCCTCTACTCCTCACAGTGTTCTTTCTTGCTTTCAACTATATAAAGTCTTAAAAAAAAATACAAAGCGTTATGCACCATGGAGAATACACACAAAGAAAATCCAACAAGGATTTTGCCTCAAAAAACTTGAGTAAAATCAGTGAGAGAAAC
>RCUC01129362.1:0-12726 GCA_003697995.1 Taxidea taxus jeffersonii
TGGGTTATCTGTCATATTAGATTATTTTCACTATTTCTTCCTTTGTTGGTCAGGTAATTGAAAATGTTCTATAATCTGAGTTGCCCTAAGAGCACACAAAATGGGAATCAGAATGTCAGGAAGGAAAATGGATTACCTACTTCACAAAATCTGTGTTTTATCTTACAGGGCTCTCTGTTTAATGTTCACATGCAAGGTTAGATAACCTTAGAGGGCAATCAGCTGTAATATTCAGGATTTCTTATAACTTTAACTGGTTCTAATTTTAAAAAGATAGGAAGGAAATAACATTTATTCAATACCTACAACATACCTTTGCTTTCACATACATTAGCTCACTTAATACTCAGTCCAATTCTGGGAAGTAGGTAATATCATTTCCATTTTAAAAATAAATGAACTGAGAATCAGAAAAGCTGTTGAGTCTCTATTAGCTCATTCAAGCCTCAAAACAACTCTGTGAGCTAAGTACTCTAAACACCCCCATTTTACAGATTCAGAAAACGGATTTTGCAGTTTTGGTGGCTTACCTAAAACCACGTGGGATGTCAGTGGAATGGTATGCATAGAAATTAAGGGTTGGAAAAATTGATCTAAGAGAAAAATAAGAAGCAAATATCCTTTGACTATGAAAATAATATAAAAGGGCTGGGGCCATGTCTGGTTTTGTTAACTATTTGATCCCAGGGCCCGGTTCTACTATGAAGAGCAATAGATGCTCAGTAAAAACTTGTTGAATGAAAGAGTGACTGAACACATAGTTATAGCTTCAGTCTGTAATACAGAAGACCGTAGCCAGTTGTCCTTCATCTTCACTAAGAACAGCCTGGGAGATTTAGATAAGATGAAAAAACTTGACACTAAAATTTGTTTCTGGAGGATATTAAAATTTATATTCAGAAAGTATGTCAAAAAAAAGATTTCTCCTGATCAAAATGCAATGAATTTGATATGCTCCCACCTATAGAATAAGGGATTGATTAAGTTCATCTCTCATCCCTTTGAGATAATCATTCATTCTTAAATGTGAAAGACCCTATCCTAGCATATAAGGGAATGGCAGGCATTCCTGAACAAAAGCAGTTTCTGAAAAGAAATTCTTGTCAAATGTATTTCACTCAGAGGGTGAGTCACAAAGAGGGCACATGTGTTCCCTAATTGCAGATCTGTTGATTAGGAAGGTTACAGCAAATCATTTTGGGGTTATTCAAAACTATAAATTTCACAACTCCTTTAGATGCATTTCTGAAGCTGGTTGAGCTAAAAAAAAAAATCCATGGTCTCCATCTAGTTTTAATGTGAGATTTCCACACGTTTTGTGATCCTCATACAACACAGTAGTCATTTACTAATTTACTAAGAGTTGGCCCTTGAGCCATGTGGGTTTGAACTGCACAGGGCTACTTACACACGTAGATTTTTTCAATAAATATGGTACAGCAGTGTAAATGTATTTTCTCTTCCTTAGGCTTTTCTTAACATTTTTTTCTCTTGCTCATTTTGTTGTAAGAACACAGTACAGAACACATGCGGCATACAAAGTATGTGTAAATTGGTTGTTTACATGATTGGTAGGGCAGTCAACATTAAGCAATCAGCAGTTAAGTTTTTGGGAACCCAAAAGTTATATGCAGATTTTCAGCTGTGCAGGAGGTCAACACCTTTACCCCTATATTGCTCAAGGGTCAACTGTGGTGATTTGGAAAACGTAATGAGCGCTTTTAAGGAAATGTGAATGTAAGGTGCTCTTATCAAAGCTAGCACCTTCTAAGTGAGTGTCATTCCGGCATCGTTCATCCCACTGGTCTTTGGTGCTCTTTAGAGCAGGGATCGCATCTGTCCTAATAGTGATACATGCTCAGGGCTGGCACCTCCAGGGGGTAGAGCTTTAACAAACTCTGCTGAAATCAGTGAATGAACACATGACTCTGAGATGGCCAAATACATTACATTTTTCCTGATTTTTTCTTCCAGTAAGAAATTTGAGTCCAGGGCAAATTAAAATTTTGCCCACAGCCACCAAGCTAGACAATAACAGAATACTAAGTATAAAAAGGAATAAAATCTCCAGAAACAGACCCATACCACTAGCTTCTAAATCTGCCCTTCTGTGGGGAGTTTTTCGATCAGCCAAGGTTATGAGTCAGGAAATAGCACTTAAGGTGTTTCAGTGACTTGACAATTGAATATGGATTTCACAGGTAGTAGAAAAGCCAAGAAGCCTACCTGGAGGCGGCCAAAAGACTAGAAAAGGCAAGAAGTGCGCAGAGAGAAGATGGTGTTCACAGAGCTAAGGAGCTGGGCTGCCTGGAGGAAGCAGGAAAAACAGTGGGTGTACCCAGGGGGACCTGGAGCTGCTTGGGAACCTTGGTTTCCTCCAAGCAGGGAAACCAGAAGAGAAATGGTAATTTATTCCCTCACGTTGCCCTTCACTTTTCCACCGTGCTTCCCCACTGGCCTCCTTGGGAGCCAGGAGAAAAGGCAGCCTTGGAAATAGTGCTCCCCGAGTAACGGTACAGGGCAGAGAAGCAGAAAATGCATCTGAGAGAAAACAGGCAAAAACCCATATGCCTTCTCTCACACCTTCCAACAGTTAGCATCTCCATCCTATGCACCCTTATAGCACATTAGGCAGAGAATTATTAGAACACACATCCTATTGTTATGCTTTTTTACATAACTGCCTCAGCTTCTATCTTTTGGTCCTGCTAGCACTAGCTCTGGGACCTTGCAATTTTTGAATAAAAGATTTTTGAATGAAGGGATAAATGATCAATTTCACTCAACTTCAGCAAATGTTTATGGAGCATTTCCACAAGGCCACAAAGTTCCAGTTGATTCCACCTAGGTCATCTCATCCACAGAATGTTCTGAAGGCATACTGACCTCTCACCCTCTCCCTGTCCCAAACTATCAAGTCTCACCACTCCAACTATTGGTTGGCAGTGTGTATGATGACAAATCAGCACGGATAGCTTATTTCTGTGGTTATGAATACTAAAATCCAACATACATGAAGCCTGACATTACACATTACATTTGGTGCTGTGTGGTTACAAGGGTGAGAAACCATGCACGGTCCACAAGGAGATTTTATTCTGCCAGAGGCACAGAGGGACCATCAAGAGATTGTTTTGATGCCTTTATGAAGTTAGAGTTAGCAAGGATGCGCTGGAGTCAGAACTGGCATTTTACCAAGCCTGGAAATTCAGGGAAGCTTCTGGAATCTTGAAAGGTGAGTAAGATTGAGTCAGGTGCAAATAGAAAGAGAATAGTAAGACCACAAGTTGTAAAACTGGCTTCTGCACGCTGCTCTGTGTGACTAGAGATGAAGTGTGGATGTTGAGGCTGGGACTAGTCATGAAAAGTATTGGAGACAGCCCCAAGGCAGTGGGGAGACACTGAAGAGATGCTCAGGTCACATGGTTCACTCTGGCTGCAGCGTGAGAGAGAGATTTAAAGTAAGACTTGATGCAGTAAAGGGTCAGACATATCCTACAGAAAAAGGAAGATAAGTACTCTGAGCCTCTGTACAAGAACGCATTCACATCAGCATTGCTTCTCATCACACAAACCTGAAAATGAATGAAAGGTCCACTTTTCTAAAGCTCTTGTTAAAAACTTAAAAAAAACTTATTTCGAACTTTCGGAATATTATGTCTAAGTGTAATTTTGTATTTGTGTGTGTGTGTTTTCTATACACTTCTTGTCACATTTCACAATTTAAGCCAGGATGGATTCAAGGTCTACAATGCCCTAGGTGCTGGATATGAAAGTCAAATCTCAAGGTGGTGAGGGAGACAGACAAAGCTGTGGAGTGCCTCACCCAGCCTGGGACAGCTCATGATAAGAGTCTTCTAACATCCTATGCTTCTCTCTGGTCACAGAACTGCAACTCTTTATTCCCCTGAACTTTAGAACACATGCTTTCTCAAAGTGTTGAAAAGTACCTGATTATACCGGCCATGCCTTCTCTCATAATCATCTTGCAGTGATGTGGTCATTTTCTATGAAGTTCTCACTAATTCCCCATATAATGGGGAGTAACTTCTTTTCTTACTTTCAGGCAATAGGAGTTGAATCCACACTCACAGTTGCACTGTTCCTTCTATGTACTGAGAGAGACATTTTTCCACCCAAAATAAAATCAAGCATTTATTAGATATTCTGGAGATGGTGCCTATCTTGTCAGTTTCGTATCTCCAGTGATTTGCATGGCATCTGGCCCATAGTATGTGGCCAGTAAATGGTTAGTGAATTTGATAAATCAAGTTGTATTTTAAAAATCCAATTTCTTAACTTAATAGGCAGACCTCTCTGTTTCCAACCATTCTGTTTCTCACATTTATGCTAATTTTGTACTTTAAAGGAATTTTAAAAATCTACTATTACTACTTCCACCAAGCTAGACATGCTGTCCTATATGCCACAATGATTCCAGTGCTCTTATGAGCAAACATGGGTTGAATTGGGTCTCCTAGAAAGAATGCTGAAGTCCTAACCCCCAGGACCTCTGAATGTGGCCTTATTTGGAAAGAAGGTCTTTGTAGATCATCAAGTTAGGATGAGGTCATTAAAGTGAGTCCTAATCAAATAGACTGATAACATTACAAAAAGGAGAAACTTGGACACAGACACATTCACAGGAAGACTGCCATGTGAAAAATGAAGGTAGATATCAGCGATGTTTCTATAAGCCTAAAGACACCAAAGACTGCCAGCTCACCACCAGAAGCTGGGAGAGAGGCAAGGAATAGTTCTCCCTCATAGACCCCAGAAAGAACCAACTCTACCCACACTTGATCTCAAACTTCCATGCTCCAGAACTGTGAGACAATAAATGTCTGTTGTTCAAGCCCCCCAATGCATGGACAGTGTTAAGACATCTCCAGGAAACAAATATGTGGCTCCTGGGGCATATCATTTATAGTTCTTATCTATATTTCCTACTTTAGTTAAATACCTGTGTATCCATATCCACGTATGATTATAAAGTCTTTGGTATCAAACACCATGTCTTAGTCCTCTTCATATCTTGATATCTCCTGCACATGCTCATTACTCATTTGAATTAATCATGTTCTTGATTTACCCTGCTATACCCCCATCCATATCAAATGTATTTCCTTGGAACACTGTGTGGTCTTCTATTATCTTGGTTCACTGAATCATGGTAGTAGCTATGAGATAAGTTCTGCTTCCTTGTATTAATATTTCAAGGTCCTTTTGCTTGAATCTCTCATTGTTCTGCATGGACATATATACACGTTCAGCCACGAGTTCCTGCTCCTGACAGTTCTCCTGCTGTATTCTCATGAGCATCACTGGACACCTCTCACCCTTCGGTTTGTTGTCTTTGTTAGGCTTTTGGTTTTGCTCTTACCTATTCTCATTTATAGAATTGTGATTTGTGGTTTCATTTGTTTAGTATTTTCTTTCTACTTCTTAAAGCTTCTTAATTTTAAGTCCCTGATATGCAAAGCATTGTACTGGATGCTGGAGATGCGTAGATGAATAAAATATGGTCCTTGCTCTCAAGAGATTCAGTTGGTTACTTTCCTCAACAACTTTTCTTCCTAGTTCTCTGTTACTTATCATTTTCTTCTCATAAGCCACATGCTAGAGAACCTAATTCTTTTATTTTCTTACTTACATCCTACTATCCGATTATGTCCTATATCTTTCCCTCCTCTCAAAATCATGACTTTGGAAGAAGAAATAACATACTATGCCTAGTAGCCCATTTAGCTTTCTATTCAGATCTTATAAATCACTAGAAATATATCTTAAGTTCGTTTTTACAGAAAATTCCCAGCCAGGTATGATGAAAGAAAATGCATTAGATAGCTGAAAATAGGAGGGACACTGGGTTTCAGGCAGCTTTTCATTTTCATCTTATGATCCACGTATTTCTTGGTATTGAGTCATCAACCATCACCTGTCACTGTGTGTGTGTGCGCGCATGTGCGTGTGTGTGTTTGGGTAGGGAGTGAGTGAATGTGGGTTACTTTCTCCTAGGGTTCTAGCAAGATTCTGCTCACTGGCTAATACTTAGAAATTCTTCTTAATATTCCTAGAAAAAGAGCACATCATTTCCTCGTCAAGCAGAGTTTTAAATCATGCTATAATGTTGATAATTTTTCCCCCTTGGCTTTTTTTCCCAATGTCACATTCATTCATTCCTGTACCTCGCAACACTAGTATTGATTTTCCTGATACTCCCTTGTACTTCTTTAGAATATATTTTTATTTTTAACATGCTTCCTGAATTATTTTCTTTTCATCTTCTCTAGGGATTTTTCATTCTCCTTAATAAGCTGGAGCACAGAGGTACATTCCTGACATCTTTTAAACTTCTTCTAAAAGAAAGATTAGTATGTATTTAGAGCAAACATAATTGATGACTATCTCAGCAAAGAAGACAAACACAGCACATATTCTACAGGTCACTGGAACAGGACTCTTAGTTCCCATACTTCCTGGATTCATTGGCTAAAACATAATCAGAGAAGGCCAACTTTCAAGGCTCCCACATAAAGAGATCTCGGAGTGCCCATGTTGAAATAGAAATACATCTGCTTACCTCAATACCCATGGAGGGGAATTTCCAAGTAGATACTGTCATACTCTATCATGCAGAAAGACTGTACCTGAGAAAGCTATTTTCAAATAATGCCACTCAAAGTCAGGATTTGATTTGAGAGATGGATTTATAACCCCAGAAGTTTGTCTGCAGAGTCCTAACATTTTTACCATTACAATGTTCTTTTTTCAGAGAAAGGAGATATTTACTAACTATTTATAATGCCTTTCATATGAAAGATAATGTCCGGATTCCTTTCCTTGTGTTTCAAGCATTTGTCCTTCAGCGCCCCAGATTATTTAACTTCTTTTGATCACAAATACTTTCTAGCCCCCCTTCAACACTCAGCTGGCCTCCCAGTTCCCAGCTCCCAACTTTTCCAAACTCAGCCATTGCCTATATATGTGTCCCCAAATCATCTTCTTGAACAGAAAGATTCCTGAGATTCCAATAGTCTATGATGGCTTTTCCTGTTGTTCCACATGCACAAAGCAATGGCACTTTCTGTGCTAATTATTCAGGATTGGACTCCAAGTATCTAAGTTTCTTCTACTCTTCATTTTTCATTGTCTTTAACATTGTGAAGCCCATTATAGTAGACCTACTTCCAATGCTGTTTTCTTGTTTATTCGTGTCCTTTTATGTTTAATATGGGCAATTACACATTATATTATAAGCTCTTAGAAAAGGAGGGCAGTAACACCCCAAAGATCTTCTCTACTAATATCCACCATAACCCACATAAAATAAATTATTGGAAGTAATGATGCCTCCTATGTGTAGGAATGAGAGGATCTTTCTCATATGGACAAATGTGTTTTAAAGACGTTTGTAAAAAACTGCCTTGTATTTTCCCAACTCTACAGTTTCTAATCCTTCTCCACAATTATGCATAGGTGCCTTTTAAGCTAAATTTGATCCTCTATAAATTGTCTATTACTTATTTGGTGTTCACAGGGTCCCCAACAGTATATTTGGAGAATGAGATCAATCAATCAATCAATCAAACATATGATTATGTGAGGAGCTTACATTAAGAGACTTTATCTTGAGCATGAAATTCACTGGGAATCTCCCTGTCATGGCCCCCAAATACTTCAAATTGAACACAGTCATAAAGTATCCATGTCTTGTCAGTGTGGTTTCCCTGGCCTGCCGTATATTACCCTCTCTCTTTGTCCAGGTCCACTATGCAGCTCTTATTTACTCCTATACTGTTGAGACATCATCTCCTTTGTTATTTTTTTCCTGACTTTCCCTATCCCTCCTAAGCACATGGGAACTGGTCCATCATTTGTGCTCTATAAGTTTGCTTTTTTTTTTTTTTTTTTTTTTTATGAAAGCCTCTGATGGTTTGCTTCTCTGCCCCCATTTGTCCATGTTCTTTTTGAACACAGTCATTATGTCTATTCATCCCATTCACTTACTTATTCAGTTAACAATTTCTTTAGCACTTAATCATGTTCAGACACTGTGTCCCATAGGTGGGATTCAGTAGGCAGCAAGAAAGTCATTGGTCCTCCTAAAAGAACTTGCAATCTACTGGGGAGGGCAAATAATAAACAAGAAATGATATCAAAGTATATGATATCCTCAAAACCTGGCAATACAGGCTCTCAAAAAAATGTTGATAAAATAATTTTTTTTTTCTAAAATCAATAAGCACTCATAAACATAGGACAGAAGGTACTACATAAAGTCGATAGTGACGTAAGGAAAATATTTTATCATGGGGCCTGATGGGTATGAAGTTATAAGAAAGTGGTGATGGCTTCTTGGCACAACCCCTATTTGGTCTCAGGCAGAGAAAGGTAGATAATCAATTGTCAATGCTTCACTCATATTTTTGTTTTTGTTGTTACCCAACCAATGGTATTTTCCACCAAAATTTAGCAATATGAATATGCTGCATTGGCTGTAACCAAAGACAGAACTTCAGCCAGAGAAAAAGAAAGACTCTGAGCCAAACAAAAAAACACTTTAATTAGTTGTTTCATTTCAAGATGTTGAAACAGCTCCAACCCAAGGAAATGAAGGCCTTTAGAGTCAAGACTGCTTCAAGAAGAGGAAAAAGATAACTCATTTATTTAGAAGTTTGATCTGAATCCAATTTGGAAAGAAAAACCTAAAACCTTTTAGAATAATAAACCTGGAGATAATAGAATGTTGTTTTCATTTATGTGAGAAGACTTGGGCTTTGCATGAAATCTATTTTAAGATCTTTGAAAGTTTACAATCAGGATAGGTGATTAAATGGTTATATTAAATGGTTTAGCTAATACTCAGCACTGCTTCCTGTGACATACTCTGTTTAAAGTAAGCTGTTTGCATGCTCTTTATTAAAGCTTGATTTTAAAAATCTTGGGGCTGAATAATTTTCTACTGGCAGATAGCTCTGAAATAAGAGAATGTATCTGAGAGAATTTGGAACCAGCTTTCTTTTTTTTTTTAATAGCAACAAAATGTGATTGAGAGAAGCTTTTAATTCTTAGATTGCGAGAATGAATTGACATTCATCTAAATAGAAACTTAGAAGGAGGGTATTTAAACATGATCTCCTTCCACCTGTGAAACCCCAAAGTCTTACCTTGAAAACTAAAAGATGATAAATATTGATCTTTATTATGCTTGAATCTGGAGAAGAAAGGAAGAAAAGAGGAAGAAAGGAGAATAGGCCTGTTCATAGAGGATGTTTTGGGTTACTCAAAAACCTGAAAGCAATTCATAAGAAATTTAGACCATTATAATTATTCCATCTATACCCCAGCATGGGGTAAGATTTCAAAATTAATTATAAAAATCTAAATGGATAACCACCTTGTTTACACTATCCATTATCCAATTAATTTAAATTAAAGGAAATTATATCTATACTTCACCCATAATGTTTCTCCTTGCATAGTCAACATCTCTCTCCATGCCAAAAGGCAGACTCTGGGGAATGAAAAAGCCTCCTGATGGGAGATTTTCATCTTTCTTCACTCATTCATGACCATCTTCCAAATACTTGAATTTCTCCAAATATGCCATGTTTTTAATACCTGCCTACTTTGGCATATGTTGTCCCATCTGTCTGGCCAATACTAACTCTTCCTTCAATGGCCCTTCTTCTAGAAAACCTTCCTGATATTTCTTCTTCCTCTGTGCTCTCACAGCAGCTTATAATAACCTTTCCTGATAATTTATCAGGTCTGGTTCATTTACATGACCCTTTCTTCTAGTAAACTCCAAAGAGCATAGACTGTGTTCCTTTCATGCTTCTATTTCCAGACCCTTGTGGGATCCTGTAACTGAACGAATAAATTGACGAAAAATAAACATGGAACTGGGAACATCAGATCTTGAGCAATATTTTCACCTTGTAAGCTGATCCATGCAACTTGTTGGCCACAAACACTTTCTCTACAGAAGACCTCTACATGTTTGCAACAAAAAAGGGAAAGACATATTTGGGTAGAATCCAATACATTTCTTGTACATACATTCAATGTGCAGAATTGATGGAAAAAATAGTATCATTTTATCATTGTACTTTTCTGAGGTAGAAATTACTCCAAGTAAGTATAGACTTACTAATTGTCAGATTTTTGAGAGAGAGAGAGAGAGTATGAGCATGGGTGGGGGAGGGGCAGAGGGAGAGGGAGAAGCAGACTCCCCTCTGAGCAGGGAACCCACCACGGGTTTGATCCCAGGACCTGGGATCATGACCTGAGCTGAAGGCAACACTGAAACAAACGAACCACCCAGGAGCCCCCAACCCATCAGATTTTTATTTATTTATTTATTTATTTATTTGACAGACAGATCACAAGTAGGCAGAGAGGCAGGTAGAGAGAGAGAAGGGGAAGCAAGCTCCCTGCCTATCAGGGAGCCCGATGTGGGGCCCGATCCCAGGACCCCGGGACCACGACCTGAGCTGAAGGCAGAGGCTTTAACCCACTGAGCCACCCAGGTGCCCCCCATCAGATTTTTAAAGAATGAATTCTTTTCGGGACACCTGGGTGGCTCAGTGGGTTAAAGAATGAATTCTTTTCATCTATTCATCAATTAGAAAAACACTTTTTAGAACATTAAAACACCCTTGAAAAATTTTATGAACATGACAAAAAAAAATCTCTAAGACACAAACCGATACAATTTGTACCTTACAAACACATCAGAGAGTAATATAAAATGATGCCATGACAAGTAAGGTATAAAATCAGTATTATCATTTTCAATCACATAATAATTCATAATGGCCAGTAAATCTTCGGCAAAGCTGCATTTTGCTATCTGTACTTGTTTGTTTGTAAAATAAGAGTGCCGGTTGGGAGAAGTTATATTAACACAGCCCTGCATGCATTTTAAAAACATGTTCTCAAAAACGAGAAAAACTTTATACTCAAATAAAGCAATTCTGTTGGGAAATTACATGTAAATGTGGAAGCTGAGCTTTGAAGCCCCACATCTCATTTTTATTTTTGAGTTTCGCAGGTCTCATATCTCACCATGCTCTCATGCTGGCACTCACATAGCTAGCCTCGGTTGGCTGCCATTAGTCTCCTGCCTCTGATGTCCTACAGTATCAATTGCTTGGCTTTGGGTACCAGCAATGTTGCCCTCTCTGTGGTTCACACCACCCCTAGTCTTCTGCCACCCCACACCCCCCCACCTGTCCACCCCACGTTGACATGCACAAACTTCTACAGGAGCCAACCTCCTGAGCTCCTCAGCTCCCCCGGTCTATTCTCTCTTCTGTGGCAAGAATGATCACTTAAAAATGCAAACCTAACCATATCCATGCGTAAAACCTTTTAATGACTTACCTGGGATGTTTAGATAAAAACTAGAGTCTTCAATGATCTTGCAAGCTTCAACAGGACTCTTCCTTGCCCATCTCTGTCACTATATCCTACTCTAAGCCTTCCTCACTCTCTATCTCCAGACACTCTGGGCCTCTCTGTTCCCTGGAGGAGCCATGCCCCTTCCTGTAACAGAGTCTATACACATGCCCCCTCCACTGCCTGCAAATCTTGCCCCCACCACTACACCACACATAGCTAACTATTTTTTCCTCCCTCAGATCTCAGCTTGAACTTCACACCCTAACACCACCAGATGATGACAGGTCCTATGGATACACGCTCTGCTCTCCTAATGTCCTATGTTTGTCTTATCAGCATTATCACATTTTTGTAATTTTGCATTGACCTATATGTTTGTAACCTATCTTTCCCTCTAGCTTATGAGACACGGACTATGGCTATCTTTACTCCCCATTTGATCACCAATACCCAAAAGGGCTTGCCATATAGGTAGTACCTAGGAAGAATGTGCTGAATGAGTAACTGGACTTATCGAAGTAAATATGTCAAATCCAGCAGGCAAAAGGGTATGAGATGCCCAAGCAAATATATCACTCAAAACAGATATGGTTGCTTCTTGTGATCTGCAGTAGTCATTTTCTGAGAAGTTATTCTAAAGAGTGGATTAGTGGATACTGAGCCATCATTCGTAAAAGAAATACAAGTTAGGTTCCCAGGAGCCTCTGGTCATTTTCCCCAGCCAATCAATAAATAACCTTGCTTTACACGTATTTAAGACACCTTATTAAATATATATATAGTTGATTCATTAATGTTGAACTCATAGACAATAGCCATATAACTGAGGCCTGAACCAAGCTTATTTACCACTTGTCTTTTCTCTGAAGGCCCATCGCAGCCTCCCCCTGCTTGGGAATGCTAGACAGTACTTCAGATCTGGGGCCTAATAAACATCAAGGTCACTAAGGTTGAAAAACGGGACACTGACTACCTGTGAAAAGGATACTTGTCTATAGTACAGGAGCTCAAACTAGAAAGCAGGGCATCACCTTGTTTGACCTCAGCGGGGAATGTGCCCTCTCAGTGACTCAAATGTTTGCAAATGACGGGAGACGTACTGCAAATAAAGATTTGGGGGCTGCAAATAAATCTTCAGGAGCAGGTGAATTTGCAAGCAAATACAGGATCCTTAAGTAATGAGGACAGACTATATTTGTTAAAAGACGGATTGCCTGTGTGGAGCATGGTTGTATGGGTGGGCATACATATGTTCCGGAGAGTGGAGAACTGACAATCATGTGTCAGTTTATTCTATGAAGTTTACAGCTCCCTATA
>ML101417.1:11884-22580 GCA_003697995.1 Taxidea taxus jeffersonii
TTTTTTTATTTATTTATCTGACACAGAGAGAGAGAGAGCACAAGCAGAGGGAGCAGTAGAGGGAGGAAAGGCAGGTTCCCCACTGAGCAGGGAGCCTGATGTGGGGCTTGATCCCCCGACCCTGGGATCATGACCTGAGCCAAAGGCAGATGTTTACCCAACTGAGCCACCAAAGTACCCTGCAAAATAAATTTTTATGAGGAATATATTGTGATCACAACAAATGAGCACAAAGCTGACTATATTCTAAAATTACTTCTTTCAGATCTACAATACAGAAGCATACTGCAGGTAGATGGAAATATTTGTTCCCTTGTGTTTCTGGAAGACGCCAAAGTGCTGGGCTAGAGTTTTGATGTTCTTAGGGTCCAGTCAGTCAATACAAACAGATAGGCAGGTTGATTTCAAAAAGATTAGTTTCATTTAGTCATAGTTAGTTATGTTAGTCCAGACTTCCCATCATCTTACCTAATAAGAAGGCTAGAAAAAATCCATACATTTATGAGGCTTTCTATCTTTATTTCATGTATATATGATAAAGCCAAACAGAAACTATTCCCACCGATTAACCCATTTCTCCATTTCTTCCTCCTAAACCTCAAAAGCAGAACAAGTGGGAGTATCCTAAGGACGCCTAGAGCATGCATAAAAAATTCAGGGCACAACTCCAGGAGCACCAGTCACATCATAGTTTATACAGTGCAATCCTCTATAACTCCTTCCCAAAACAAATAGCAATTTTTAAGCCATAGTCTGAATCACTTGTGCTTTTTCTAGGTGAAAATATCACCTTCATAGCTAAAGTCAAGGCTGAAGATCTTCTTAGAAAACCCACCATCAAATGGTTCAAAGGGAAATGGATGGACCTGGCCAGCAAAGCTGGGAAGCACCTCCAGCTGAAGGAAACCTTCGAAAGGCAAACTCGGGTATGGCTCTTAACTCCTGGCACAGGGGCTTGGCTAGGTCATTCCTTCTGTGTGGAGAAAAGGTCATTTTCAGGTTCAGCTTTGAGAGATTTCAGTTCCAGAAAATTCTCTTGAGTTATCATTCCTGGTATCTACACTCAAGCATGGTTGCCCTGTTGTGCCCTGGGGCTGGGAATCACACTGACCCATCCTGTGTTGAGAACGCTGGGCTGGAATGCCCAGATACAGACACAGCTTTAAGCCAATGCTGAGGAATTTCATAAATCATCAAAATGTGATCGCTTCTTTCTGTTGACAAGATGGGCTGAAATGTGCCTGATGCATTTCACTGCAGATATACACATTCGAGATGCAGATCATCAAGGCTAAAGAGAACTATGCAGGAAACTACAGGTGTGAGGTCAGCTATAAGGATAAGTTTGACAGCTGCACATTCGATCTTGAAGTACACGGTAAGTCTTCTTGTCTGGATAGATGTGGGGTTTTTTTCATGGTGTGTGAGGGGACAGAAGAGAAGAAAGTCATTTAATACTATGAGATTTTGAAAATAAAGTTTTCTTTCAAACTGTGTGTGTTTCTGATTGTGGTAGCCTCAGGAAGTCTGCTGAGTTAAATCGTTATGAAGCAATTTTAAAGTGGAATTTCAGGGATTTCACTGCTAAGTATCTCTTCTTCATGCTACCTGTACTCCTTCAATCTCCCAGATAAGAGCTGGAGCCATTTTTTTCTTCTACTGAACATGCCTGTTTCATTGGGTCCACTTATTCCCACCCAAGTTTGGGGAAATTTTTATATGGTATAAGGATGTCAGGATATCTGGGTGGAAGGGAGGATTTCTCTTATAAGGACTAATGTCATATGGGGAAGTTATCCATCCATACGTGCTGTATACTGTCCAGAGTGAATTTAACAGGAGTAAATGTAAAGGTGTACACGTAGATTGTGGGGGGGAATAAAACCACTTCTGTAAGTACACAAAGAGAAATTTAACTTGGCAGCAAAGATCATAAACTTAAGGTGAATCCAAAATGTGATAAAGCTACAAGAAACAAAGCTGGTGTAATTTAATACTGGGCTATTATAAGTGGTATAGGACCTAGGTTTAGGAAATAACACTATTCTCTGCAACATGCTAGTTGTTCCACATTTGGAGTAATGTCTTTGGCCATGGTCACCACACGTCAGCCTGGATCTCTATAGAGTATAGTACCCAGGAGGATGAAGAACTCAGAAACAACACCCTAGTCAGCTGAATGTAGTGTGAAGGAGGCAAGGCACAGACAATTCATAAATAGGGGAAGTGCCATCACACAAAAGTATTTCAGACAAATTAGAATCTAAAGGTAGGAATTAGGAGGAGGTGAATTTTTTGTCTTAACTTTAGCATGAGCTTTTTCATTAAAGCTCTGTAAATAGCCTGAGAAAGGTGTGAGAGCCCCATCTCAAGAAATGTCAAATAAAGGCTGGGTGATCATGGAGGTGCTGTAGAGATTTCTGTATTGAGTGGGAATCTGGTACTGAGTGATGCCTTTTCAACCTGGCATCTCTGAGAATCACCTGAAGGGCTTTTGAAGACTATTGATTTACTAGTGCCCATCCTTGATCTGGTGAATCAAAATCTCCAACAAGGAGATCAAGAAGCTGATTTTTTTTTTTAAAGTTCTTCAGGTGATTCTAGTGGGAAGACAGGTGGAATGACAACTGGATATGGTAATTCCGCAGTCCCCACATTGATTCTGTGTGAAGGAGGATGAGGTATGAGACCTCAGTGGCTCAGCCATCCAGGAGGAGAGCCATCCCCACTCCCCCTTCACCTGGTGTTCCTTCCATCTGAAGAATCCCCATAGCCTGGAAAGGAACTGAGCACAAAATTGCCTACTTAATAGGTATTTATTTTATTGTTTTCTTTCCTTTCAAAGAATCTACCGGGACTACTCCAAACATTGACATCAGATCTGCTTTCAAGAGAAGGTAACTTCAAAAGGGGAATCTAGGTAGCTTCTGTATAATAAGCAAGTGGAGGGTTTTCAAAGCACACATTCCCTTCCTCCACACTCTGTATTCCAGAGAGAGCACCTCTTCACTGTAGTCAAACATACTGTGTACCCAAAGGTCAGTGTTCTAGAAAAGCCATAGGTTTAATGTATAAACTGATCATTTTTTAGAATATTCTTGTCATAGTGAAGCTCCCATTTTTCTGGGTTTCACAGTTGCCTTATAAAAACATACTCTTATGTCTTCACATGTGGCTTCTTCCTTAATTGCATTATTTTCGACCAGATGGCCAAGAAAGATATATAATAATAAAGCATCAGTTAAGTAATGTCAGAAAACTTTCATTTATATGGCTTTTCATCTAGAAATTACTTATGGAGCTATTTAATCATGTGTCCAGAAAACTACAATTAAATAGCTACTTACTGAGGTTAGCCCTATTTAAATTTGGATTGCTAAACAAAAGACCACGGAGTCTGACAGAACAAAGAACACCGTAGAAAGATAAAATACAGATACCTATTTGGTTTATTTTGAAGTTGCCTAGGTTGAAAAATTAGGGGTGGGTGGGGACAAGGAAGAAAAATGAAAAAAAGTTCTAGACTATAAGAAATGTAACTAGCCCCTTCCTGACATTATTTTACTTTCTGCACTTAATTTTTCTATAATATAAGTTCATCAATGAGAGCAGATATTTTGTTCTTCGGAAGACTGAATCTACTTAGTTTTGTTGAATAAGGAAAGTCATCCCAAACCATTATAGAGCAATGATTTAGTGTGTTAATAAAAGGCATATTTCTCTCCTAAATTATGAATAAATGAAAATTTTAATTGCTTAAAAATATATTTAATATTACCTGATTGATCAATTGGTATTTTTTAAGTCATAACCTTAATTCCTATTACTTTCCCTTCACCCCATGTTCAACAAATGCAAAGGGTCCAAAAGTATGCTCATCCAATGTACAAGCATATTCTAAGAGAAGAAGATGTAATCTACTAAGTTTTGTGCTTTAAAAGAATAGAAATGGGTTTATTTCAAAAGGTCTTCTCTAAATACCTACTATTAAAGAAATTTTGAAAACACATTATTTGACTTTAATTCTTATAACTTACGTGTTATACACACTGTTTTTAAACCCACAGACTCTTTTCTTAGAAACCGTAACTAACATTTGTAAAGAGCAGGAAACAAAATCTTCATTAAAAAATTAAACATGTAAGTAAATATGTAGTGCCATTTAAATGTCAGCTCCACAGCTTCTATTTAGAGTTTATATGAAATCATGAAGGTGGATGCATGCCTAATTTAAGATGCATTTCTCAGTAGGAAAGCACTCCTAGTAAAGGGTTCATCAGTAATTCAAAAACAAGTTTTTGAAAAATACATTTTAAAAGGTATAAATATTAACAAGAGAGTGAAAAGCTTATAATGATATCCCTTTAAAACAGAAAGGAATGCATCTTGTGAAAAGCTCTGCACTAGCTCCATTTTTATGTTATGTTGGTATCACATTATCTGATTCAACTACTGATGGACACAAAGAAGTTACCTTTGAATATAAGCTTTGTACTTATATATTTGACACTGGTAGACTTCGTCCTCCAAGCCAATCTCTGACCTGAATAACAGAGATCAGCAAAAGTCCTTTGCTTTTTACATAGGTATGTTTCTAGAGCTCCCAACTTGGAAAAACAAAGTACTTTGTGTTGCTTGGCTAAGGTGCATTTGTGTTACTCTGCTTTAACACAAATCCAAGCAGTTTTATATATGCAATCTACAAAAATATGTCTTCTGAAATCGTAGAGTAACACAAGCTTCTCATGTTTACTTTTCCACAAGTACATACTCCAAAACTTAAAATGTCACTTGTGTGAAAAGAAAGAGTTTGTGTTGATTTAGTCCCATGACTTGTGTGCCGGTACGAAATGGCATATACATTATATGTAGAGTGTTTGGGGGAAACTGTTGTGTATATGTCTTCGTATTAAACCCAGATTTGCTTTTCTTTTGTTAATGACAGTGGAGAAGGTCAAGACGATGCAGGGGAACTTGACTTTAGTGGTCTCCTGAAACGTAGGTGAGAACCGAGTGATGGAGTGAGGCGCTGTGCCCTGGAAATCTTTTAGACACCCACTCACAGAAGTCAAGTTTAAAGTGGATGTTTTTCAAAGAATTTCTCATTTCCTAAAATGTGTTTCGCTTATGGAATATAACACGGAGTCAACTAAGAAAGAGACAGAGAAATCAGTGCATACTAATCTGCTAAAGATTTCAGCTGATGCTTTTTAACCTTTTAAAATCTTTCTTAGTTGGGGATGAGGAGATCTGGAAACTGAAGCAGAAGACCTAAATACCTAGAAGTCTCTGATTTCTCTGATGATTTCTATTATTTCCATCATGATTCATTGTCATGATCAAATAAATAAAACCTCTATTCTCCTGCCTTTGATATTTTACCAAAAAATCAATTTCACAATTTTGGTAAAAGTCTCTGCAGGTGTATGTATGTGTGCATGTGTGCGCACATATTTCATATATATATATTAGATATACTTTAAAATAGTATTTATGATTAACTGTATTCCATCAAATCTAAGACACAATTCATTTGAATATATACCTGTATTTCTTTTTTTTTTAAGATTTTATTTATTTATTTGACAGAGATCACAAGTAGGCAGAGAGGCAGGCAGAGAGAGAGGGGGAAGCAGGCTCCCTGCTGAGCAGAGAGCCTTTTGCGGGCTTGATCCCAGGACCCTGAGATCATGACCTGAGCCGAAGGCAGAGGCTTAACCCACTGAGCCACCCAGGCGCCCCTATACCTGTATTTCATAAATGACTAAGCAATGAAAAAATTGCCCCAAAGAGTTTATTACGACACAAATGGAAATAAATATTTAGTATTATCACTCACACTCCCTTAACATTGTTCTTTTACAATAAAATTTATAGATTTAATTGTGGATATTCAGTACATAACCATCTTACAGGATTTCTGCCCATATATGCCTATGTATAATCATATATATGTGTCACATATAAAGCTATACATATCCAGATATTTACTATAGTGCAACAAAAAGAACTTGATTTTTGCTGGGATTTTATTTAAATATGAAATTTGTGCACAAATAATAAAACTATGATTCTAAATTAATAATATATAATATTGATATTCATTTTCATTTAGCTTTTCAGGTTCACTTTTTTATTACTTTTAGTGCTTTCTATGGCTACTAAAGAAACCTAAGTATATATGCTTCACAACAAATCACAAATAGTAATAAACTGGACTTTATTTAGTTTAGTTGGATGGCTTTATCCATCTCAGTTTGGATGGCTTAATCATTGTCAGTTTAGTTGGATGGCTTTATCCAAGTCCCTATGAATGAAAAATTCGGTTGAAAACAGAAATATTAACAGGTGCAGTTTATTAATTACCAATGGATATTAGCCAATCAAGAGACCTTGGCAGTATAAAATACATCTTTCCCTCTTTAGATACTTCAAATAATCATTAGTCTAAATAATATTTATTAATTCCCCAAATTTATTTAAATCAATAATATAGGAAGTGGCCCTCCGTGAACCTTGAACCTTACCCTTCCTCATTCTACAGGTGAGAAACCAAAGACCAGAGATGTCAGGTGACTTACCCTCAGTCACACAGTGCATTAGAAACAGGGCAGGAACCTAAATCCAAGTTTCCCTCTAAGTCAGCACATTTCCTGTACTCCGCATAAGAACTACCACTC
Source organism: Taxidea taxus jeffersonii (assembly GCA_003697995.1). Classification (NCBI taxonomy): domain Eukaryota; kingdom Metazoa; phylum Chordata; class Mammalia; order Carnivora; family Mustelidae; genus Taxidea; species Taxidea taxus. The sequence goes on from ML101417.1 coordinate 18,565, forward strand.
TGAATATGCCTTGGAAGTTGGTGATTTGGTTTATAATACAAATTGAGACTTTGAGAAGAGAACATTTTTTTTTCCTCCTGCTATCATTTACTCAGGAAAATGCTAAATGCTTTCTTTGTGCTTTGTGTGTGCCAGTGCCTTCCAGTGTCTGGCACACAGAAAGGGTTGGATACACATTTGTGGGAAGAAAAAGGTAGCGATAAAAACATGGATGTGGGTCTCAACTCTCCTAGTTACTAACTGCATGACTTTGGTCAAATTACATGTCTTCTCTGAGACTATTTCCACATCTGTAAATGTGGGGGACAAAAACTAGTTAAATCAGTTATGTGATTTATGTGTAATTATGTGACTATTTGATCAATTATGTAAGAGGCTGGCTCATAGCATGTGTCAAATATTCACTCCCACCAAAATGTGACCTTTTCCCTTGAAGAGTCTATATTCACAAAAAGACATAATACACACAGGCACAAGCATGCACACACAGACATGAATCAATCAAGATGTGACACAATCGATTATTAAACCCCGTGCTCTGATTAAGAAGGAAAAACAAAAGAAAAAAGACCAAACTACTGCAGTAGTTTGCAGAGTAAAAGAAACCGAATGTATGATCAAAATGAATAAAGAAAAAAAATGAGCAAAAAAAAAAAAAAAGGGCAGCCAACAGGTCTCCAGTTCTCATTTTCTTTACATCCTCTAATTATGATTTTGACTCATAATTAAATTGTTGTTAGCAAAAGACTATACTCATTTAATATGATATACTAATCTATCAATATAACTTTAGAAATCATTGTGTTTCCCTACTAATTTGTGATTGCATGTGTTTCATTGTGGTAATGACACCATTTCTACTCCCCCAAGAGTGTGTGGCAAAATCCCTATCAGAATAAATATCTTTACAACCAACATTTCTGTACAACAAAAGATCTCCCTGACCTGAACAAAGCCAGAGTATTTCAAATAGACATGAACTAAATCAGATTAAATCTATTAGGCAGTATAGTATCTCGTTATGGGATTTGAGATATATATATAGATAGATAGATAGATAGATAGATATACATATATATATGCACACATACATATATATGTGTATATATATGTCAAATATATATATATTTGGAATTTTTATTCTTTATAAAATTTCTATAATTGCTTTGTACTTTACTAGGACCATTAAGTTAGAGAAATTTTGATGAAAGTACTGCAAATGTTATATAGGTCTATCCCAATGCTTGAAAAGGCATCAGTGGTGCCTATAGAATTTGAGTTTTTCTTCCTACTGTAATTTAACATAACCATGCAGATAGGGCCATGCGCAGCCACCATGGTAAGTAAAGATATGTTCTGGATAAGTTAAGGTAACCTCATTTTCTAGTAAAAAATAATGAATACTTCTTGCAATTTGGAATTGAATTAAGTAATGGATAGAAAAAGAAGGAATAGGCAAGAAGTCACTGGTATGTGTATACCAAGTTTGATAAGATTAAGAACATGGTAGAGTGAGGTATATTTTGGTGTTTTCATGAAAAAAAATTGTGAGGATGATCAGTTTTATGAATCTGCCAACAAAACTGACTTAAGAAATCACACTGAAAATGATGATCTTTATATTGGCTTCTCTTATATAAATATTCACCTCATGAACTTAGGTATGCCTCAGTGTTTGACCTGTGCTGCTTGCTATCTATTTTAATCTAGTTTGGTATCTTTGAATCCTTTCACCAGTGTTAGGAGGATGGTTGAAATGTATACTTAATTCTTGGTTGAAATACAAATTTAACACAATGTAATATGGCATAGTTTTATAGTTCAGGGACTATATTTAGGCTGGACTATGACAAAAATAGAGCATTAATAAAGTGGTTGAAGAAACATCTACAGAGACAATATATAGATACATACAGACACATTTTAATTGGAATTCTCCAAAACTTCCTACAAAATATTTAAAGGATGTATTTAAAATTTAGACTGCTTTCTAGGCAGTAGACCTATTAGATTGGCAAGTTATTACCAATATTCCAACTTCAGGACAATTTTCTTAAGCTTTTCAATTTACCTGTGTTAATAGAGGGTGTAATTATGATTTCATTGACATATGAAGATAATACTTGTTTCTCGAGTTTTTAAAAATTAATTTATTAATTTATTTATTTTTAAGTGGGCTCCACACCTAGTGTGGGGCTCAAACTCATGACCCTGAGATTAGGAGTCCCATGCTCTACTGAGTCATGGCCATGTCCACCTGAGATATCCAGGTGCCCCGTGTCTTTAGTTTTTTAAGAGTTACATTTTCCTAATGGTGTTGCCTAGTCCTTTCTATAAAGGTTACTGATGGACCAATGCCCTCTCACTTCCTTCCATTTTTCCAGGAGATTTGCCTCAGCATCATCCTCCACTGGGCAAAAAGACTTACATGACAATGTAAATTAGATATTCAAAAGTCATCCTTGCCTTACTCTACCCTAAATTCTGTTAATATTTACATTCTTCTCCCTGTCCCTATGATTACAATCTGGTATTTCCTTTAAAAAAATGCAGAAACAGGTGTAATTAGTGTGACAATGCAAACATATGTAACCCATCATTTGCTAACAAGATAGCATGAATCTGTTTTCACACTGGTGTTTAAGATCTGTTGACCAGTGTTCCTGGAAAACCATATCCAAACCAGCATTATTCACAATAAGTATTCACTATTTTAGTATTTCCAAATTAACCTGAGAGAAACAGTCAACTAAATCTTAAAAAAAAAAAAAAATCAGGACTATTTAGCCAGCAAAGGAAATCAATTTATATTACATTTTGCATTTACACTAGGGCCTTTCTCTAAAGAGTGTTTATTCTTCTTGAGTTTTTCTTTCATTTATTGGTTTTAAAATAAGGGCAGACAAGTGTATTTTAAATCTTATATTTTCCTACTCATATATGTTCTTTATATTCTTTGTATATTCTTTAGTCAGTGATAAAAATTTGGGTCATAATTTTGATAATTACACTAACAAGTTATCTTCCCTTTGTTCATTGGAACCTAGCCACTTGCTTTACAGTTTAACATTTATATTTTTATAATTCATACTCAAACTACTTTCAAAGAAGTCCAAGACAGTACTTTAAGATGAAATATGAATTTTTTGCTTCATTTTCCTTTTCCCGTGCCAAGTTAGAAAAAATTTTGTAAAAAAGTCAATATAGCCACAAAAATCATATTTAAAACAAAACAAAACCTCCTGGCAGTTTCAAATATTTTTTTGCATAAAAAATAGCAAAATATGATTAGTGTGCACATTTACTAATATGATAGGAAAACTGCTATTTGCAAATTCCTAGGATTTTAAATACTTATTTATACTGTCTTCATATATAGCTAGAATGTGTACAATAATAAAGGTAGAAAGAGATCATTTTTCTTTCATAAACCAATGTTTAAATCTTCTCGTTCCCGATCCACTTTTCGAAATTATTTCAGTACTCATATCCTAGGTGACAACTGATCTTAAATTCCTCAAAATCTCACCTTCTCCTTACACTTTCAAGTGAAAATAAATAAAAACACATTCAGAATATTTTCTTTCTCTCTTCCTAATATTGTTTTTAACCAGGAAAACGAGGGTGCTAATATAAGTGCATACATCTAATCTTTAACTGCCTGGAAGCTTCCTTGAGACTGCGGGCTCTACGTACTCAGGCTTTAAAAAAACAAAAACAGAGCTTTTAACCCTGAACCGAGAAATCGGTTCCATACTCCGACCTTCATTGTCCTTAAGGGCCGGTGGGCGGCTACTAAACTAGGTAATGGTTTTCCCCGGTTAGGGAGGTGAAGCAGCAGGAGGAAGAACCCGAGGTAGACGTGTGGGAGCTGCTGAAAAACGCGAACCCCAACGAGTATGAGAAGATCGCCTTCCAGTACGGGATCACCGACCTCCGTGGCATGCTCAAGCGGCTCAAGCGCATGCGCAGGGTGGAGAAGAAGAGCGCAGGTGAGCCCTCTGGGGGTGTGGCTG
>ML101418.1:0-33439 GCA_003697995.1 Taxidea taxus jeffersonii
AAAAAAAAAAAAAACTATTTCTGCTATGTAGAAATGCAAACATTTACCATTTGGTAGGATCTTGAGAAGACGATTCAGCCATGAAGGTGAAAAGCAAACAGCGTGGGTGGTGGGTGCAGACGAGCTGGCAGTGCCTGGCGCTTGGCGTGAAGACGGTAGTGATGTCTCCTCCTTCGAAGCAGGTGTCTGTCAACAGCTCAGTCACACAGTCTGTGATGTAATACACCGCATGCCTTATTTTGGATTTTAGTTGCAAGTATCTGATTAGAAAATAATCTCACAAAGGCCAGCTGAGCAGGTCTACGTAACAGAAAATATAGCTGACCTTGGAAATCAGAGAAATCAATACTTATATGGTAGTTTATTGGGTGAAAAGCCTCAGACAGAAAAGGAAATCACAAAATGGCACGTTTGCCTTAATGGAATGGTGCAGATAGGGGTTGTCTGGGAGACACGGGAGCTTTGTGGGTGACTGAATAATTGCACAGAGCTTTACTGGCCCAAGATGTTCTTTAGTGTTGCATCCAAGTCTGGACTGGGCCACCTGCTTTTTCCTTTCCCTGCTGCTTGCTTGTTGAAACTCCATGTTTATATGAAACAAAGGATCCAGACTGATCATTTTTCAATAGTGCTCAATGGCCCTGGATGTGATATATGGTGTCATATTACTATATTAAATGGGCCAGTTTAGTAACAGGAACTTTAGATGCTCAGAAAAACAACTGAATCCCATTCTAACGAAAACCATACACAGGTTTATGTTTTTTCCTTTTAAAGCTAAAATGTGTAAGATTAATTTTTTTTCTGTTTCTAGGAATAGATAGCTAATATTCCAGATTATGACTCGTTGGGTCATTATTATTTAGTCACTGAATAAGGCTGTAGTTTTTAATCTTGGTATATCCCTATTAAGAAGTACTACTACACTGCCCATGGTCTTCTTAACATCTTTCATATATATTTACTATATGCATACTATATATGTAAATGTATACATACAGATTTGGTAAAAATGAAATACTTTGGGAGGATAAAATATAACTCAAATACTTATTGTAGCAATAACCAACATACCAAATATATAGGAAAATATGTAACTACAGAGCAGTGAAAACTTTCACTAGAGGCTTATAGGATTTAGGTAGCCCATGGCCTTGGATGGGGAAAATTCCAACTTTATTTTCTCTAACCCCTAACTGAAATGTGGCATAGACTTCTATTGTTAATGTAAGTAACAAAGCACATAGTGTTCACAGTATCTGCAACTTTGTCATAGTACAATTATAGATTTAAAAAGAAAATACTGCCTACAGATACCTTAAAATACCATTATCACTCATGACTAGTTTGGTAGTAATTATTACTCTGCATTTTTAAACCCACCACTAAATCTTGTTACATCATTTGTTAATAGGAAGCACATCTATTTTTATATCAGAGTTCGGGGTGTTTTTTTTTTTTAACACATTAACTAACTATATTGCAATATACTTGATTTTCTTGGTAATCCTGTGTATTTTTACTTTATGCCTTTAAAGACATTATTCTGAGAATACAGTCTCCATGGATCTATAGGGAAAAAGGAGTCAAGGATCCCTGCCACAGACTCTGCTCAAAACCCACCATATACACCTTCTAAATCACCCAACTACAACCTCTGCAGGTAGCATAATTTTCTCCGAAATTGGCAGCTAGCCAAAAATGACCTGGAGGTTAACAGAAACCTGCCCCCCCTCCCAAAGTTCTGTGTTGCATCCAACAGAACTGTACCACAGTCCCCCCCTTAATGAAGTCTATTAACAGCTCAAAATACTCCCACTGCCCACACATCCCACCTCTTGGTGCAAAGCAAGTACTAGTTACCACCAAACTAGTATGACTGATATGGATTTGGATATAAATATAGTTACAGGTGTGTATACAGACATACATATAGATTACTGCTATTATAAAGAATTCCTGTACCTCATTTGCCTCCCCTGTTTTGAAAAACCCTAGAGCCTTAAGTGAAAAATAAAACTATCATGTCCTTCCCTGGAATAGATGGCATGGGACTTCGGTGTGATTTCCGTCCCTGGGATCAATCCCTTTTGTTTCCTAGTTTTCAAGTCAGGGAACCAAGCTCTTTCCAATTCATACCTAAGATTAAGCTCTACTTACCACCAGAAACTGAGGCAAATAAAATGAAATGTACCACTTGATATAATAAAATCATCCTACAAAGAGAAAAATGTGCATGTGTTTAAAACGTAAATGTGAATTTATAATTAGCTTACTGCCATCAGTGTTTACAAGAAATAGGAGGGAGGGAGTGGTTAATTCCATAGTGTTCCCAGGGTTCTTACCATAATGCTGAATTTTACTTTCCCCACATCCTAGGACATTCTTCAGCATGGTTGTGTGTGGAGTTCAACACTTTCCTAGTTCTGAAGAACCCAGAACTGAAAGGGGAGATTACACCCCTCATCTTTGCTTCCTCCCCGCACCTACCCCCACCCCACCTTCCCCTCACCATTAACCAGAGATTTCTCACTGCCATCATCTGACCGTTCCCCAACTCCAATGTTTCCACTTTTATTTTCTCTTATAAATTGCTTCCTTGGGGTGCCTGGGTGGCTCAGTGGGTTAAGCCTCTGCCTTCGGCTCAGGTCATGATCTCAGGGTCCTGGGATCGAGCCCCGCACCGGGCTCTCTGCTCAGCAGGGAGCCTGCTTCCCTTCCTCTCTCTCTGCCTGCCTCTCTGCCTACTTGTGATCTCTGTCTGTAAAATAAATAAATAAAATCTTTATAAATAAATAAATAAATAAATAAATTGCTTCCTTTCTTTCCATCTCTGAAGTCTCTGTAGCTGTTGAGCTCTAAATAATTTTCCACTTATGAAATTGACCATTTTAAAAATTCTGCTACAAATATATTCATAGACTGTCTTGGTCATCCATAAATGTACTTATCCCCACAAGCACGTATTTAACTCTTCTATAAAAAACCGACCATCAGTGAGAAATTGACTAGTCTTGTTTCATTCTGCATCTTCTCTCAAACTGATTATACAAATCTTAATAAACCGATCACTCTCCATTGTAAAAATTTCTTAAAGCCCCAGTGGTAGAAAAAGGATAATTGCTTGGGAGTAATCTTAAATAAGAATTTTCGAAATCATACCTGAGAACATTTTGTTTGCTTGTTTGCCGCATTCTCAGTGTTTTTCTTCTTCCGAAATAGTCTTCATCCTCCTCTACATGAACTTATGCAGGTAACGCTCACTTTAATATTTACTTTTACTGGTTCCCAATGTTATGCAACCTTGTCTCCTTGTGGAGCATGTCCACAAGGCCCTTAAAATCTCGGCATATCAAAAATGTTCGTCGGTCGGGTTGCTTGCTCTTTTTGTCTTATTTTACTGTGTCTTCCAAAAAAAAAAAAAAAAATGATGCCCAGAGAGATTGCTAGAGAACTCGGATTTGTCTGCGCGCCTTAGCAGTTGGACAAACTCCCATCAGTATGTCTGCTTGCCAAAGCTTTACTGCACCACAGGTTCAAATGCCAGCTGTTAATCATTAAACCCAGCTGAAGCTGAGGAAAACAAGGAAGACCTAATGGACCTATTGATGCTCAGTCTAGCAGTGGGACGGAACCTCACCTGTTGGAGGCGGGGAGCCTTCTGCCGAGGTCTATGCTAATAGTTCTAAGAAGCCAAGCTCTTTTTTATTCCACTCACAAATACTGAAAGTCTAACTTACTAAATTTAAAAAAAAAAAAAAACGGAAAAATAGGGGGCTTCTGTATCTTTCTTTGGATGTTGGCGCCCTGAGACAAAAGGAGAGCTGGGAAATCACGTGTCTAGCTCTTGCAGGAAAAGCAATGGAAACAGAACAGGTCGATTCTCTTTGTCTTGGAGGGTGCCCCCTAGTGACAGGACTTAGTGCAGCTCACAGAGAGGAAAGCTTGTGATACACTTTCTTGGGTTTGGCCTGGTTGTATTCGCCCACTGATCTTGAAAGAAGGGCTAAAAGCGCTATAGAAGCCGTGGATGAGGCACGTCCTCTGTTACTAATCATTAGTTTACTATTCATGGAGCCGGAGCAGAAACCATCTTGCTGCACTGTAAACCAGCTACCTGTGGGTCCTTGGCCAACTTGCCTTATCTCTCTGAGCTTCAGGTTCCTCATTTATAGTATTAGACAATAACTAGCCCTAAGGATTTCTATGTGATCCCTGGAAGCCTAAAGAATTAAAAAAAATTTTTAAAAACCCTTTTTAGGGGTACCTGGGTGGTTTAGTCCATTGAGAAGTGTCTGTCTTTGGCTCAGGTCATTGTCTCACCATCCTGGAATTGAGTCCCTTACAGGACTCCCATAGTGGGGAGTCTGCTTCTCCCTCTCCTCTGCCTGCCAGTACCCCTGCTTGTGCTCTCTCTCTGTCAAATAAATAAATAAAATCTTTTTTTAAAAAAAACCTTTTCAATATGTCCGGTTTACATAAATTTTAGTTCCCTCACAAAAATAATATAGATAAATAAATAAATTTAAGAGAAAGATAATTTTGTGGCTCAAAGAAGACTTCTATTTTCCATAGAGAAGCAAAATAATATTTTACATTCACAAATGAAGTCACAATTTTAAAAAAGTTCTGAAGAGGAAAGAAGAAATAAAATTATTAGGTTTGCCCCCATTTGAGATCTTGCTGAAGTTATTGGTATCAGAGGAAAGATACTTTGTTCAGGGACACTGTACTGATATGAGTGTGATCTTCCAAACTTAGAAAATGTCACCAGTTACTTTGAGCCTCTCGATATTTGGAGATAGAGACAATCTCATTTTATGTCCATTATAACAAAGTCAACATTATCTGAATAGTTTCTGACAGTGTGTTGGGGTGCCTGGGTGGCTCAATTAAGTGTCAGACTATTTTTCAAAAAAAAATCTTTATTTAAATTCAATTAGCCAACATAGAGTACATCATTAGCTTCAGGTGTAGTATTCAACAATTCAACAGTTGTATATAACACCCAGTGCTCAGATTCTCCCTCTCCCTCTGTCTTCCCCACCTCCACTCACATGTGCTCTCAATAATGAAAGTGTGGAATACCTAGTCTCCATTGGCCAACTGCCTGTGTAGAAAGACAAGCAAAGATTAGGAACGTTGGACACCTCTTTCAAAATTTGCGGAAATAGAACTGCAGTAGAAGAGAACTTATTGAAGGAGACAGAGTATCGTTAGTGAAGTAAGGTCGATTTGAAGCTTAGCCCCATATAAATTCATTGGAGACTTTGAAAAGAAGAGACAAGCCAGCATTATGTTGCAGAGGACGGAAAATGATAAGGGGGATTTGGACTCACAAGAGGGCTTTATGCAAAGTGCTGGGGACTGTGTGACATTCTATCTGGAAGGCAGGTCTTCAGATAGTTTTAATTCATTTATTGCCAAGATTGTGTGACCCATCTTGACATAAAGAGTCCTTAGCTGCTTTCTTGAGTTTCCCATTTGAAATTAAGTACATTCCAGCCAAACAAAGAGCCCATATTTATAATGCGATGCTTTTTAAGAAGCTCAAACACAGAATGGCAAATTTATGCCAAGACAGGTTTTCGTGGAAAACTGATACATGAAGTGATACAAGGTCCTTAATCTTTGTATTGTTTACTTCATGAAACCCCATCTCTATCTTAAAGCTCCAATAAAAAAGACTATAATGATAACCTTCCAACACTTTTCGGAGAAACAGAAAGACTCTAGTGACAGCAATACTTCATTGGGAAACCAGATAATATCTTACTAAGTTTGGTTTAGCTAGTTAGTGAAACCTCTAAAGCCTTTGAAATAATATAAAAATTTCAAAATATTTTTGTCCATTCAAATAAAAGCAGAATAGGAGTTCTCCTTGCGTGGAAACTCTATGAGATTAAGTAGACCTTCCTTTCAAGGTGACAGTAAGTATTCTAAAGACTTTTTTAATTAATGCCACTGCAGTTTAGAATTCCAATGTCAACTGCTTTTATCTTAAAGGTAAGTTTCCCCACCACCACCACCCAGTGAATTAAAAAGCTTTTGAAGGCTAATGGAAATAGGGAATTACCAGACAAAAATCTTAGGAAGGATCTAGAACTTAGTCTACAGAGACCCAAGTGCAAGTCAGAGCTTATAAGCATTGCTGACCTAAAATCCCCATCTGGGACAAAGGAAACCACACAGACACATTGCAGGTAGAGACCCCCTTCTAGGTTACAGCCACAGTCAATTTGCTCTTGGAGCTCTTCTTGCTCTCATCAAGATTTGCTTTGAAAAGGGGCACAGACTCCCATGTCCTACAATCCCATTCTGCCATTCCCTTTTCATTATAAGGTATTAATGCTGACCTTCAATAGGGGTTTCTCAACACTGCCATTTTTGATATTTGGACCAAATCATTCCTTGTGGTGAGGGACTGTCCTGGGACCCATAGGGTGGTTAACAACATCTTGGGCTTCTATCCACCAGATGTAACCCCTCACCCAGGTGTGAAAACCAAAAATGTCTCTAGGTTTTGCCAGATGTCTTCTGAGTGGGGATTGTTTGCAGTCGAGAGCCACTGTTTTAGATGCTAATGAAAATAACAAATGATGGTTTTCAATGCTCCTGTCACCTTTTATCCTTTTCATAGAATGAGGCAACATAATCAGGACTAGAGACACAATCTGGGATATATGAATGCCATGCTCAGTCTGGATCTGTCCTTGACAGTGACCTTGAGCTCATCTTTGTACCTCTTCAAGTCTCTATTGCCCATGTCTAGAATAAAGATGCATTCTTTCATAAGATATTCACTGAATGCCCATTTATATGCAATATGAATGAAAGAGAGCCTCCTTCAAAGTTGCTCACAATTTAGTGAGGAGATAGAAGTAAACAATAATTAAAAGTTTTTAATTTAAATCAGAGGTTTTGCACACCTTGTTGAAGAACCAGACGGATGCTGGAGACCTGGGCTAACCTCGGATTAGATGTGCACCTGTGGGATATGTGGGTGCATGGGGGACACATGGAGAAGAGCAGTGCCAGCTTCCAGGCCTGGCGCTGCCACTACCCTCTCCTGGGTGGCACAGCCGGGGACCCACACCTCCTCCTCACTCTTCTTCGTGAGGGCGAAGTCATCCCAACCCCTTGCCCTCTTAGCCTCTCACATTTCTCAGTCCCACATGGTTCTTCCTACATGATGGGCTCCTCTGTTCACCCCCATATGTGACAACACGGTGAGTAACAGAGACCAGGCCAGGACCTTGGGCCCTGATCAACAACTTTAAAATATCGTTCCTACCCTAGGGGAAGTCCACATTTCAAAACTCTCCTCCCGGTATCGCCCAGATGAGGTCATTCCCTGACCAGTGTTTTGTCCAGCAAGCATTCCAAAGTCCTGTTCAACCACCCGTTCGAATTAATACCAAAAGCCAGAGATAGGAGGTTCTCATAGCAAACCACTTTTTTTTTCCTTTTAAAGATAAAATGACACCCGCACAGAACAAGGGCCACTGTACTTATTGCATGCCAGAGTAAAAGTTGAAGCTGTACTTATTTTTATATAGTAGAACCCAGCCACGTTTTATAAAATCTAGGGCATTTTTGGAGTAAACTCTTGGGCCTTCAGATTCCTAGTGTGTGAGGTGTGATTAACTCAGACCTCATGGTTTTCCTTCAGCCCCCTGCTTTAGCCCTTTCTACCACTTACTGTGTCTTTGAGTGTGGAAGGAAAAATATACCATTTAGAAATTTCACTTTTCTATTTTTCCTACTTATTTTGCACAATATTTTGTCAATGGTCAGCTTTGTAAATGTGAACTCAGTTTAATGGAACTGAATATAACAGGCTAGTGTCAGTTGTGGTAATCCTGGACAAGTTGGGAATTTGTGATCTAGGCAGATTTACATCAACTCTTTTCTCCAGGGCTACCATAAATTGACAAGACTGAATTTATGAAATACTTTTTACCCAGTGCTTCTTGAATTACTACTGTAGAACCCAAAATCCACTGACATCCCTACCCTCACCTCACAGAGCAGATTCCTTGTCCTCCATGAAGACTGTGTGATGCCCCCCAGGCCTCTCCTGCACACCTAGCCCGGGGCCTTGTGCCAACACCAGCTAATGAGGTAGGAAGGCCCAGATGTAAAGGTGCACTATTATTCTCCCACGTTCACAAAACCCATCTCTTTCTTGGAAAACTGAATCTTCTGTACTTGGCAGAACAAAACCCAAGCTTACTGGCTCTTCAATCCAAATGATGAAGGCAGTAGTAGGTTTTCATGACCATGCAAGTGAGGAAGAAAGAAGAAATTACCATCTCTAAGAGAGACTGAGTCCCAGAGCAGGCAGTCAGACAAGAGTGACCCTGTCCAAGCACTGTGCTAGAGTCAAGAGTCACTCACCTTCCATTCTGTCTCACAATCAGAAGAAAACACTTGTAAATCACATTATTTTGCCATTTTATTTCACAACAAATAATCCTGGAAATGTTCAGTTGTTATTGCCTGTTATTAGCATTGTTACTGAATGTCTAAAGCCTACCTCTACACAACATTTTCCTATCAGCAGCTTTGAGTGCATTGTCTCTTTTTGCCGTTATGACAAGGACATGAAGGAGATTTCACTCTCCACATTTTTGCAGACAAGGACCCCAAGGCTCACTATTTGACTTGGACCCAGCCTGCAAAACTTACGCTACAAACTGGGCTCTTTCCCACCTCTAGAAACTTCTTCATGCTGGTGTCTTCATCAAAGACCAGTGTGCCCATCACTGACCTGCATTTTCTCTAAAATCCAGTCCACATACTCAGCAACTTTGGTGTAGACACCTGGCTGTTCTCTGCGGGCACAGCCTTCACCCCAACTGGTGATGCCCACCAAATGCCAGATTCCGTTGTGTTTACAAACTAAGGGACCGCCAGAATCTCCCTGTGTCACAGTGGGTGGAAAAATAAAATAATAGAAAGTTTGAAAGATGTACCTTCCAAATTCTTTAGTCACACTGCACACAACACACACATACAGGTCCTTATAGTTCTTCAGGTGTCTTACGTTCCTCAGTAGCTATTGGACATGATGAAAATAATTTAATTCAGTAATGCATGGTTGTATTTTCTGTTTAGTCCAACAAGGAAATTTTGACATCATAATCTCAATGTCAAATATATCTAATGTTCTAATATTTTAGCATTATTATATGTACAATGGTGCTTCCTTAAACATAGTATGCTTCTGCACAGATTGTGAGATACATATATAATATAATATAATATAATATAAATTATATACATGTATATTCAGTTCATCAAAGGTTACTTATGAAATTGTCAGATTATTTGGCTCTGAATTTTTAAAGAAAAATATAATGTAACCCCACCACCCTCTAAAAAAGCTTAAATAAAGAAAAATATAATGAAATATACTATGGAGAATATATTTTGTGGTTGATTTTCTCAAGCAGACCACCGTGTGTTTTTTCATAATTGAATGTATTACCTTACAGGCATCTTTCCCTCCTTCTTTATAGCCAGCACAGATCATCCGTTTGGTTACTTCATAATCTCTGTATTTTTTCTGGCATTCTTCATTTGGTACCAAAGGTATATTCACCTTTTGCAGAGTATTTTGGATTTCCCCTAAGAAGTAGCCAATATGAAACTTCAGAAGGAGGAAATACAATGAGTATGAAAATACTCAAGTCTTAAAGCAAGTCAGAATAATGAACCTTTCATTAAGGTCATTTCTTTAGATAAAAATAGTAAGGGTCGGGGTGCCTGGGTGGCTCAGTGGGTTAAGCCTCTGCCTTCGGCTCAGATCATGATCTCAGGGTCCTGGGATCGAGCCCCGCATCAGGCTCTCTGCTGAGCAGAGAGCCTGCTTCTCCCTCTCCCTCTGCCTGCCGCTCTGCCTACTTGTGCTCTTTATCTCTCTGTTGAATAAATAATAAAAATCTTAAAAAAAAATAGTAAGGGTGAAAAAGTAGAGTCAATCACACCAACAGAAAGAGAGAGAGTAAAAGAGAGAGAAATTGAGAAGCAGAGAGAGGGAGAGAGAGAGAGAGCATGCCATGTATTGGCCTGTGCTGTGCAGTGTTAGGACCACCCCAGCACCTCAGACTGACCAAAGACTTTGCTTCCAGATTCTCTGCTACCCTCTTATCTCAAAAGAAGTCTCTCAGAAATTTCCTCTTATCACCTCCAACCCAAAAGCTGGAAGTAATTACCTTTAAGTTCTTGTTTTATGTATTTAACATGATCATTTAAAAATATATGATTGGGGGGGCGGGAAACACCCACCGAACCTCTGGCAACAGAGGAGTATTTTGTTCTTCGAGTAAATGCAAGTATTTTTCATGAAGAACAATTTATTTACAAATAATTGAATTTCTACCGGTGTCCGGGCTCCCCTTGAACATATGTTGGGAGCTTTCCTTGTTTAGTTAAGGTTACTCTTAAAATTTCTTCCTGTCTTAAGGTCCTAGTTAAAAACTTGAAAATTTTGGGACGCCTGGGTGGCTCAGTTGGTTGGGCGGCTGCCTTCGGCTCAGGTCATGATCCCAGCGTCCTGGGATCGAGTCCCACATCGGGCTCCTTGCTGGGCAGGGAGCCTGCTTCTCCCTCTGCCTCTGCCTGCCTCTCTCTCTGCCTGTGTTCGCTCTCGCTCTCTCTCTAACAAATAAATAAATAAATAAATAAATAAATAAATAAATAAATAAAACAAACTTGAAAATTTTGAATTCCTTGAATAAAGGACTACATTAGGAAAGAAGAGCTTGACAAACCTAAATACATAAAGAATGATGCCAATACTGTCTCTTATAGTCTATATCAGGAACAAAATTTTGGATAGGGAGAATAATCTGTTTCCTGGGAAATTGAAGGTCAATTGAGATATATCAACTACCCGTGATCAGGGGTTCTTAAACTGGGGTCCACAGAAAGAATTCACTTGCTCTATAAACTTGGATAGGAAAATGCATCTTTATTTTCACTGTCTCCAACTGAAGCCTAATACCACCTTCAGTTATGAATGCAGGCAATAAAAATGGCAAAATCAGCAGTGACTTTGATGACTTTGCCATCAGCCAAGAGCACAGATATTTTTGCATCACAGGCATGATATTTTCACATGACAGATGTGGCCAATAATGGAAAATATCAGTTAATTTCAAAATTGTGGTAGTTACTTGAAACACTTGCTATTTAACATATTAATTTAAAAAACTCATTTGTTACCATGTCACATCTCTTAAACGTATTTTGATAACTCTATCTGCAATTTCACTGGTTTCCTTCCTATTTCTGGGTATTTTCTTTAAGTGTTTAAAAGCACCATTACAGAAGGGGCTCATCCACTTCATCGGACTACAGGAAGGATGCATGAAACAACAAAAGATTTAGAACCTTCCAGAAAGAGAGATAGTGTGCCTGCATATATTCCTGGCCCTCAGTAGCAAGGAGCATTGAGAGATGGGAACATTATGAATAGTGAGGAAAGGACAGTCTTGAGTGGTCTTGTTAGCCCTATATGGGACCAGTCCTTTATATGAAGTCAAACAAGTGATTTTTATTATTAAGTAAGATGCTTGAAAGGTTACCTTATAAAATTTTCCAGACCCAAACAAAAGTACATCTCAGAAATC
Organism: Taxidea taxus jeffersonii; assembly: GCA_003697995.1. Lineage (NCBI taxonomy): Eukaryota > Metazoa > Chordata > Mammalia > Carnivora > Mustelidae > Taxidea > Taxidea taxus. The sequence continues at coordinate 11,640 of ML101418.1, forward strand.
ACTGAGTAAATATTTGGGAATGGATAGATTGGAAAGGTCATGAGTTTGGAGAAAATTTCACACAGAGGCCAGTTAAACTGATTTAAAAGTACACTCCATGTACTTTAACATTAAAAAAACTTGTTTTAGGAACAGCATTTAAAATGTCATACTGTACCTTTTTCTTTTGTGAAGCCCCATCCAGTTACCCAACAATTAGTATAAATCGTATTTGTATCAGCTTTGGAAGGTAGGCATATTGGTTTTTGGAATTCTGAAAGTTAATTTTGAGATTAGAGTTTAGTTAAACAAAGTTATAGATATTGACCCAAAATACACATCTTCTTTTTCCCATATTCTCTTTCTATAGAGGTAGCACCAAGAAAAACCACCCTTTCACTTTCTGCTCAGTTGCTAAGGTCAATGATTCAAGAAAATTTCTCTTCACCAGATTTATTTTCACGTGACATTTTTGGTGTCAAATTTTCTGGATTAAATCTTAAAATTTGGAATACACATTTCTGTCAAAAGCATTTAGAAGTTTGTGTGTTTTACCCTGTGTGTGATACTCTTAAAAGTAATAACAGAGTGTCTCCATTGTCACAGGCACTATTTTAAGTGCTATTTAAGTACTTAAATTATTAACTGACAATTTTTACAACAAACAGGTAACTGTCATGCTCATTTTACAGCTGAGGAAATCTGAGGTGCAAAGAGGTAAAAAACAACTTGCCTGAGGTCGTGGAAGTGACACTGGACACAGCGGGCATTCGCCAACTGCGGTGCCTTGTACCAGTAGCCTTGTGTCCCACCGCCACACTACCTGCTTCCCAGAGTTCCTGCCACATCGTGTCTCTACTCCAGTTAGACCTGGGAATTAGTATCTGGCCTACTTGCCTTCATGTATTCTTAATATGCCCAAAGCAATGGTAATCCTACTCCTCTTGTCAAAGGGGGCCATTCTTCCCAAATGACCAAGACATTCACCATGTGCATTATTTCAATAATGTATATGCCATTCTATCCTTACCTGAAGAAACCAATTACTATTTCTTACCCCTTAAACGGAAGAGATTTATCCAAGTCACAGGTATTGTCCCCCTTGGCAGTTCCTTACCTTGCCCCCAACTCCACCAAGCAGAAAATAAAGACAATCTCTCCAGATTCTGCCCTCTTGTTCAAATTGATGTGAAAATTAAAACCACTGAACTCAGCTGTATAGCTTGAATTATACATACCCGTATAATTCAAAGGAGTCTCAAGTTTTATTAAGGCAATATCATGACCACCGCCATCTGAGATTTTGTAATTTGGGTGAATAATAAGCTCTTTTATTTGTAAGAAAGGTGTTTCTTTTGTTATCTCTGACAGATTTAAAATGCCACTATAAATGCGCCAAACATTCAACAAAGGAAGCCTAGGAGGGAAAAATAAAGACCCATATGAACCAGAAAGACCAGCCTTTGATATTGGCCCATTTTCCTTTCAACTTTACCTTTCGAAAATAAAACTTTTCTAGGAAGAAAATACTACGTACGGCATATTTTTACTTACCTAATTTTGTTTCCTTGCAATTTGTCATCACAGCCAGCTGCAGTAATGAATCTCTGAAGATTTAGTTAAAAACACTGAAATGTACATTTATGTAGTTATTTAATGTTACTGTCCCCTCTCATGCTCTCTCTTTCTCTTTTACTCTCTCTCAAATAAATAAAACCTTAAAAATAAATAAATAAGGAACCTCCATGCTGTTTTCTAGACTGGCTGCACCAGCTTGCCTTCCCACCAACGGTGTAGGAGGGTTCCCCTTTCTCCGCATCCTCGCCAGCATCTGCCATTTCCTAACTTGTTAATTTTGGCCATTCTGACTGGTGGGAGGTGGTACCTCATTGTGGTTTTGATTTGTATTTCCCTGATGCCCAGTGATGTGGAGCACTTTTTCATGTGTCTGTTGGCCATTTGGATGTCTTCTTTACAGAAATGTCTGTTCATGTCTTCTGCTCATTTCTTAATTGGGTTGTTCTTTGGGTGTTGAGTTTGATAAGTTCTTTATAGATTTTGGATACTAGCCCTTTATCTGATATGTCATTTGCAAATGTCTTCTCCCATTCTGTCAGTTGTCTTTTGGTTTTGTTGACTGTTTCCTTTGCTGTGCAAAAGCTTTTGATCTTGATGAAGTCCCAATTGTTCATTTTTGCCCTTGCTTCCCTTGCCCTTGGCAGTGTTTTAGGAAGAAGTTGCCAAAGGGGCACGTGCACCCCAATGTATACAGCAGCAATGTCCAGAAGAGCCAAACTATGGAAAGAACCTAGATGTCCATCAACAGATGAATGGATAAAGAAGATGGGGTATATATATACACAGTGGAATACTATGCAGCCATCAAAACCCTGAAATCTTGCCATTTGCAATGGCGTGGATGGAACTAGAGGGTATTATGCTAAGCGAAATAAGTCAATCAGAGAAAGACAATTACCATATGATCTCTCTGATATGAGGAATTTGAGAGGTAGGGTGGGGGGGTGATGGGGGAAAGGGAGGGAAAAAATGAAACAAGATGGGACTGGGGAGGGAGGCAAACCATAAGAGACTCTCACTCAGGAAACAAACTAAGGGTTGTGGGGGGGTGGGGGTGTAGAAAAAGGGCGGCTGGGTTATGGACATTGGGGCAGGTATGTGATATCGTGAGTGCTGTGATTTGTGTAAGACTGATGATTCCCAGACCTATACCCCTGAAGCAAATAATACATTATATGTTAATTTTTAAATAAATAAATAAATAAATACTCTCTGTCTAGGCCTCTGGCTGCAGCAAGGCGAGTGAGAGCACCAGGCATGGGGCTCTGAGAGGAGCTCCACAGTGATCTCAGAAAGTAGCACACAAGCAGGGAATCACAAACTTCTGTAAGGCCAAGCTGAGGAAAACAGAGTCTCCCTCCAGAGACCACTGGGCAGGAGAAGCAGAGTGAAATTTCCTAAGAACCTGGAGGATTCTCCACCCCTGTCATCTTGGAGACAGCCCAGTCCTGACATGGAGAAAGGCCACCTGCACAATGGACGAGTGACAAGCTTTGCCATGAACCTAACACCCTGAGCAGAAGCCACCAGCCTGTGGGGTTCTCAGAGGACCCCTCACTCAAACTGCCAATCCTCCAGTTTGCCTTGGACTGCTAGGGAAAATTATTTATATGTTTAATGAAAACAAAACACATCTCATGGCATGGCCAAAAAACAAAATCATAATATAATAAAATATAAAAACAAATATAAAAAATAATAAAATATATTTTGAGGAGTGTGAAAACTTAAACTAATTCTTTTTTTACTTAATTATTTTTTAAAAGATTTTATTTATTTATCTGAGAGAAGAGAGAGAATGTTCGAGCAGTGGGAGGAGCAGAGGGACAAGACAACTCCCCACTGAGTGTGGAGCCCAATGTCCAGCTCAATCCCAGGACCCTGAGATCATGACCTGAACCAAAGTCAGACGCTTAACCATTGAACCACCCAAGTGTTCCTAAGTTAATTTTTAAAAATATGAATACATACAAAGTAAATCTAAAATTATGTCTGTAGCAAAGTCTTATCTTGTGGTAAAGATCTGAACATTTTTATCACCACTGAGAGATGCAAAATATATTTGCATAAAATTCTAGAGAAAATCATGCAGCCAGGAACAAGGTGGTTTTCTTTCAATTAAATCAGTGTTTCCATGTATATTATCTCATAAACTCAACAACACTGAGCCTTCAAGAATGAAAATTCTTTTTTTTTTTTAAGATTTTATTTATTTATTTAACAGATAGAAATCACAAGTAGGGAGAGAGAGAGAGAGCTGAGGAAGCAGGCTTCCTGGCTGAGCAGAGAGCCCAATGCGGGCCTCGATCCCAGGACCCTGAGATCATGACCTGAGCCGAAGGCAGAGGCTTTAACCCACTGAGCCACCCAGGCGCCCCAAGAATGAAAATTCTTAATATAAATTGGAGCAGCCACTATAGAAAACAATATGGAGATTCCTCAAAAATTTAAAAATATAACTACCCTAAGATCCAGTAATTCCATTTCTAGGTATATATTCAAAGAGAATGAAAATACTTCCTTGAGGATATCTGCACCCCTATGTTCACAGCAGCATTCCTTATAATAGCCGGGACACAGAAACAATCTAAGCGTTCATCAATGGGTGAGTGAATAAAGAAAATGTGGTACAATATGTATAGTGCCTATATACACACACACATGATATATACATATATGTATTATATATACACATATGTGTATCTAAGCCTCTACATGTGTGTGGGATGGAATATTATTCAGCCATAAAAAAGAAGAAAATCCTGCAGTTTGCAGCAACATGGATGAGACTTGAGGGTATTATGCTAAATGAAATAATTAGACAGAGAAAGACAAATGTGACATGTTTTCACCTGTATGAGGAACCTAAAAAACTGAATTCACAGACGCAGGGAACAGACTGGTGGTTGTCAGGGGAATGTCATGACAGGAATGAGTGAAGGGTACAAACTTCCAGTTATAACTTGAATAAGTTCTGGAGACCTCGTGTGCAGCATGGCGACTACAGTTAATGATACCTGAAATATCCGAACGTGGCTAAGAGTGTCAATCTTGAAAGTTCTCACCACATACACAAAAAAGTGATTCATGTGGGGTGATGGGTCTATGGATGTCTTAACTAACCTTACTACAGTAATCATTTTGCAGTATATGCCTATATGACAGCATTACATCATACACCTTAAATTTACATTTGGTAAAGCTGGAAAAAAAGGATGAAAAGTCTTGGTCCCAAATTGCGGTACATTTAGTAAAAAGGGGACCTGCTATTCTCCTTCCCAGAGTCTTTCCTTCCAAGTCAATAGCTTTCCCCTTAGCGAAGCCACGTGGAGCAGAGCCACTAACTGGAGCTTCCATGCTACACTGCGGAAACCAGGAAGGAGCCTTGTCTGCCAGTTGTGTCCTCGACTCTGATATACTTCAGGGGCCGGATGCCCAACCCTGACACACGGCAACCAGGGCCCTACCCTTTTATTTAGTCAGGAGAAGAGGGAGACTTTTATGGGGGGAAAAAAAAAAACTTCCTGAGAGAAACCGAGTATCTTTTATTTTTAGGGCTATTAGTATTTCTTGCTATTCCTATGCTTTGTCCATTTTAACATTTCTTATTTAATCATAGCTTTTTTTTATAATTTTTATGTTCCAGGTATAGGTCTTTAAGTGTGTCACTTAACCCTTCTAATAACCTTGTTAGATATCATTACTATTCATTTTTCACAGATAGGGAAATAAAGCTAAGAGAGATTTACAAATCGCCCAAGGTCACTCATACCTCTAATAAGTGACAGAGCTGGGACTCAAGCCCTGTTTTAACTACAAAGTTGAAGTGCTTTAGAAATATTATATCAGATTTTATCCACTGAAATATATAGGGTAATAAATTTGTTTTTTTGTTTTCACTATTACTATTCTTTAGACATTTGTGAATCAAAGAGCTGAAAGTAAAATCTCTATGGGCCTAGAAATTAAGTCTTTGAAGAATATACTTGGGGAGTGGCGCATGGAGGTGACAGCAGGTAGGGCATTTTTTCCCTTGTCTTTAAAGCAGCAGTGACATCCTCTCCCCGGAGTGTCAGTTCTGTGAACAGACCACATTGTGTTCTGCTGGGTCAGATCATTCAGTGCTCAGACCCTATGAGTCGTTCAACAATTTGAATATCAGCCTTGCTTTAAAATGTCTTCGATTAATACACTGACGTGATGATCGAGACACCAATCACAGATTCTTCAAAACAAAAAGGCAAGTTAAGACCCTGGATAAAATGCATCCAAAACTTACCCATCAAAGCAATGGGCAGCAGTCAGCACCCACTGGTGTCCAATGATTGACCCTCCGCACAGGTGGCTCTGAGCTCTCAGCTTCACTTGCAGGCTGACTTGCCAGGGCCACTCTCCCCAAGAAGAGTTGGTTCCTCCAACAATGCGTGTGTTTGTTTTTGTTGTGCAAACTAAAAAGAGAGTCTTGCTCTTAACGGTTGGAATTCAAGGCAAGTCAGAGTTCACCTCAGCCAAGGAAAACAGAATACATAATTCCATTATCTAAGACCAAGCAAGCTACTGAGACAACATAGACATCCCTTTACAGTTCCATGAAAAAGTGAGACTGACTTACCAGAACTATCCCCACTTTTACACAACCTCAAAGAATAACCAGAGCTCGCTCGTGTCCCATACGTAATCCTAGATGGCGAACCATCCGAAGATAATCGTAAGGAACACTTGCACCTAGATAAAATGATGGGTATAAGGATTAAACCTTCACAGAGGGGGGATAATTCATGAAATTGTCTTGCTGACTGTCTTTGAAAAATAAATTTTCACTAACTTCTGTCCTCTACAGTCTTCTGGGCGTAAAGAATAAGTAAAAAACTGACAGCGAATCATCTTTGTACAAGTCTCTTGGCAAACATTCACTCCTTCAACAAAGGTCACATTCAGTTTTTCCCCTTCAAAATCAACTCCTGAGTAAATTTTGGAATGACAGGGCTCTGTGTGAATTAGAGATGTAAAAAGTTATAAAATGAAAACAGCAATAAACCCACACTTATCCAGGTTTTTGGTCCTGAAGACTGTTTTCATCGCTATTACTTATCAGAAGATCATAAAGTGTATCACATTTTATGTACTATTATTATTGAATCACATTACCAGGCAAGGTTTTGCAGGCTAAAAGGCTATATCCAGACATGGTATTTTCCTGAGGAGTAGGGGAACTCGGTGTCCCGCTTCTGGAAGTCTTAAGAAAGCAAACATTTCTATTAAAAAAAAAAAAAGCAAAAGAGAGAGTAACAAAACTGCATTAAAGGCAAACACAAAGCACATCATATTTTGGAAAGCACCTCTGCAAATTTTATTTCTCTGAGAAACTCTTTTCAAAGTAAAGCAGACCACAGGACTGTAATAAATCACAGGGATTAAATGTAAACCAAGCCACATCTCCCTCTGAAGAAAACTGATAGGCACAGATAACCTGGAAAGAGGAGAATGGTAAAGTTCCACCCTCTCATTGAGAAGAAAAGGTAAAGAGAAAAGGAAAAAAGAGCCAAGACCAAATTCTGGGGGCTCTGTATAACTATGCATCCCTCTCTTAGCTCTGTCTTTGTGTAGAAGGAACAGGGAAAGTTATCAGAGGGTAAAGAGGTCCATCAGGATAATCAGGGCTCTAGTTTCTGAAACACAGGAATCAGAGACAACATTAATGGCTATGCTGCCAGTGAGTGGTTTTTACTTCAATTTAATAAGACAAAATATTAAGATCAGTTAGAAAGGTATTTGATCCTTTCTTCCATGAATCCAATGCTATGTTTCAGGAAGAGAAGGTAGGTGGGAAAGTCGGTTCAGCTCTTAACTAATCTACACCCGGCAGAAAAGTCCCTCCTTCACCCGTGGCTTCAAGTACTCGGAGGGAAATGAACAGAACTATAAAATTACAGTGATGCAGGACAGGAGCAAATGTTACACAGTCTCACTCACCTTTGTGGTTCCAGATGCCATGCCTTTGTGTAGAATGTAAAGAAGAGGCAGCTGGGATGGTAGGTGCAAATAGTTTGACATACAAAAGCATCGGGGGTGACAGTTCTGCCGACGTCCACATCTGAAAATGCGAGGTGCTGGAAAATGTCCATGCGGCAACCTGTGAACTCACAGATGGAAGACAGCCCTCAGCAGGTGACGTGACACTCAAGTGACTTGTCCTTTGTCATCACGGCTAAGGAGATTATGACTGTTTTTCAGAGTACCAGATATCCTAAGTGGAAAAAGTGTCAGTTAAATTGTCCTCAGACTTGTGGGGCGCCTGGGTGGCTCAGTCGTTAAGTGTCTGCCTTCAGCTTGGGTCATGATCCCAGGGTCCTGGGATGGAGACCCGCATCGGACTCTCCGCTCAGCGGGAAGCCTGCTTCTCCTTCCCACTCCCCCTGCTTGTGTTTCCTCTCTCACTGTGTCTCTCTCTGTCAAATAAATAAAATCCTAAAAATAAATAAATAAAATATCCTCAGACTTGTTTGCCATTTGGAAGAAGGAAAAATTGGTCTAAATCTGATAAGAGATATATTCTTATGTCAGAGAAATGAAACACCTTGATCCAGGCTCTCAGCTCCATCCCAACACATGTAAAATATTTAGGTTACTTAGCATATGCTCAGCTTTTCTTTCTATTACCCTGATCCTGAATTCCAGATATTAGGAGATAAGGTTTTGTGTTATATTTTCCTGAATATTATGAAAAAGATTTTTTTTTAAGATTTTATTTATTTATTAGAGAGCGAGCGAGCACAGGTAGACAGAGAGGCAGGCAGAGGCAGAGGGAGGAGCAGGCTCCCTGCCGAGTAAGGAGCCCGATGTGGGACTCAATCCCAGGACGCTGGGATCATGACCTGAGCTGAAGGCAGCTGCTTAACCAACTGAGCCACCCAGGCGTCCCTGAAAAAGATTTTGATAAAAACAGATTAACAAAAACATTAGGTAGCTAACAAAAATGCCATGTGCCCATTGAAATTAGAACAGGAGAAAGCCCACCTTCATTTTCTGTATATAATATTATTTTTTATTTGTTTTTTTTTAAGATTTTATTTATTAGAGAAAGAGAGACAGCAAGAAAGGGAACACAAACAGGGGCAGTGGGAGAGGGAGAGCAGGCTCCCCACTGAGCAGGGAGCCTGATGCAGGGCTCAATCCCAGGACCCCTGGATCATGACCTGAGCTAAGGGAAGATGCTTAATGACTGAGCCACCCAGACACCTCAATCTTATTTTTTTTAAGATTTTATTTATTGATGAAAGAGAGAGAGAAAGGGACAAGAAGACTCTGTGCTGAGCACCAAGCCTGACATGGGGCTCGATCTCAGGACCCTGAGATCATGACCTGAGTTGAGACCAAGAGTCGAATGCTTAACCGACTGAGCCATCAATACCTCTAATCTTATGTCTTAATTACACTTGTATTTGTGTTCTGATTATTAACTCACTTTACTCAATGTGATGACACAAATTTTATTTAAATTATGGAATAACGATAGCAATTATGGGAAGGACAAAAAGAGTCCTAATTTAAATGAACATAGTTGTACCAAGAAAAGGTACCTCCATGACCTAAGATCTACATAGGGGCAGTCTAGGAAATTAGGCCTCAACTAATTAAATCTTTCCAAAACAACAACAATAGCAGCAGCAACAACACACACAGACTCTAGAAGCCGGAAGAGAATTTATGGATCACCATGCCAACCTACAACTATATCCCCAGAAGGATGTCCCCAACAAGTTGTTTACCTTTTACTAAGATATTCACAGTGATGAGGTGCTCACTACCTCAAGGCAAGGCCCAATTCTTTTCTGGACCGTTCTAGGTATTAGGTATGTTTTTCCTATTTTCTTCATAGAAGAATCTACCTTGATCTGCCTAATGGAACCACACACATTAATCTAATCCTTTCTCTAATAACAGCCTCTATAAACAAAAATTAAGACAGTCATCCTTATCTTTTTCAGCTTAAATGCCTTTAACTGGTCCCTCTAGCAATTTTGTGTTTTCCATTACTTCTAGATATCTTACTTTCCTGGCTACCCCCTTTCAAAATGCTCAGGATTGACCATTGCTACATACCACATATGCACACGAGCTGTGTATAATGTTTTGGTCACTTCCTGGCCCGTCCAGATGACAAAAACACAGGAGCTATCTTGTGAGAACCATTTTCTTTTTTAAAGCTAGTTTTTTGGTTTCGTGTGTTTTGTTTTGTTTTATCAAAAGCACTACAGGATGTGAGTGGAAACGGCAGAGGAAGGACCTCTGAAAATCCTCACCTCCATAGAAGAAATGAGAGCACAGGCAAAATTATCAAAATCAATGTTTTCAGAGCTCTAGAAATTAATCAAAATTAATCAAGTTATAACAGTCCAGGGACTGTTCAAGAAAAATGGCTGAATCTCTATAAGAACAGTGAGTTTTGTGGGGTTTTCATTTGCCTCGTTCCCATTCTCCTCTTCCCAGTACCATCGAAGCCTTAAAAACAGCCCCACCATCATGCTGGAAACAAGTAGTCCAGCACCCCTAGAAGGGACAGACTGGGTTTGGAGCTACTCCAAGGCTCCATTCCCATCCCCAGTTAAAACCATTATTTGACCTGTCTGGAAATTCTCAGGAAAATTCCACTCATAAGGATTGAGTTTATTTGACATTACTCAGAGCTTCCTTCAGTATTAACAGCTTTTTCCTTGCAAGTGTTTGTCAAAAAACAAAGAAACAAACAAACAAAAAGTGCCAATGATGTAGCACTGCAGCCTCCTAGGGCAACAGGAATTGCTGGAGCAAATGACAAGCTGACAAAAGTCTTAAAAGGAAAGTGAAGGGCAAGAGGGTGGTGGTGAAAGTCTTTACCATATTGCTGGGAATGTAGAAGGCCATATGCAAGTACAGGGCTGTGTGCATGACCAGGGCTGTGCACATGTCCATGAAAGAGCTGAGAAAGTTCTAAGCTCTCAGGCTGGCTGACATTGCGCCCAGGGGTCAGCAGAAAGCGAAGGCCAAGGCAAAGTTGTGAAATGCCTGTCTGCACATTGAAGCCATGCCCAGCACTCCCAAAACACCCTTGTCAAAGGCCAAGAAACTTACTGATTCCAGGCACATAAGGACCAGAGGAGAATGGGAACAAATCAGAAAAGAGATGCCCTATTGCTAACTTCACCATCTCCCTCCGGGTGGGGGTGGGGGTAGGGGGTCCTCCCCAGAATCTGCTGCAGAGTTGGGCAGGAGTTGATGCTGGATACTGTGTAGCACTGAGTATTGGTGATTCACTTTCAGTAACATCTTATCATGGACATGCTGGTAATTAATTAAGTGAGGTGTAAGGTTATGACAATTTTCTGGATAACTGAATTGAAATTACCAAAATGTCTGAAACTATAGCACTTTCTTGATCATTATGTTGAGTCATCTCACTATTCAATGGACACCACCAAGAAATGATCTTATGGTTTTCTCTGCAATGTCACTGCTCTAGTTCCCTAGAGCTGCTGTAACAAATTATCACCAATGCTGTACCTGCAAATAATGTAAATTTAGAATCTCACCGTTCTGAAGGTCAGAAGTCTGAAATGTGTCTTACTGGGCTACAATCAAGATATTGGCAGGGCTTTGTTCCTTTGGGAAGCCATATGGGAGGACCTGCTTCCTTGCTTTTCCCAGTTTCTAGGCTACCTGTCTTCCTTGGCTTGTAGATTCCTTCTCTATCTTGAAAGCCAGCAGTGTAACCTCTTCAAAACTCTCTCTCTCACTATGACCTTTCTATCTTCCTCTTTCTCTTATAAGGACTCTTGGGATGACATCAGGCCCATTCACAGAATCTGGAATAATCTTCCATCTCAAAATCCTTAACTTGATCACATCTACAAAGCCCCATTTGCCATGTAATGTAACATATACACATGTTCCAGGAATTAGGATACAGATGTCTTTGGGGGACTCCAATTCTGTCTACTACAATCACATAGGAAATAGTAACCATAGAATTACCAGTTTCTGAGAGTGCACAGGGCTTCAGTGAGAATCCAGATGCCACATGAGTCAGCAACTTTATACTGGTGGGCGTTCCTCTTGGACTGTGCTTTAAAAGGCAGCTGTTTCTAAATGTGAAGAAAAGAGGTTACTTCTCTTCCTAAATTGCAAAGACGCAGGTAGCAATCTTTTTTTGCATTGAGATGATCCTTGGTCAGGGGGAAATAAAATAATCAGAATAAAGAGTTTGGCACTGATTGGCCCAGGGTTTGTATTTTTAATCAAAGAGACATTTTTCTGCTCTGCACAAGGAAGGTTAGGGTGAGATAGGATGGGAGACATTTTTCAACCAAACCCTCGCTCCCCAACCAATGGAAATTACTCTCCTTAGCAAAATGACACCAAAACTGAGTAAATAAATAAGCAAAATGGTTAGGTCTGAAGGCCCTGTCTGGTCTGCCATTGAGGGGGGGCAAAGTTACAAAGAGCACAATTAAATCTTAAAAGCACCACCAGAAAGAACAAACACTATGCATGTTACTTACCGGTACTCTGCACTATAAAATCTCTCAGTGGCATACGTGAAAAATTGGCAGTGAATGCTGTTGGTGCACTTTTTTTGGCATTCTTCAACACTTTTTACCTTAGAGACATTAAAATTAACTCCTCTCATATCAATTCCTTTATGAATGTCTCGGTAACAAGCTGTACAAATAAAATGCACAGAGAAAATTTAGTCAGTTTCCTTCCAGAAGTACATCATCATTGAGTCAGGGTAGTTTCAAAGGATTCCATCCTGTTTTTCACAACTGCACTTTTAACTAGGAGATTTAGATTTTTTGTTACATCACGACATTATCAAACTCTTCTTGAAATAAACACATTCCAGAATGTTTCAGAGCACTAGCACTGAGAAGCAGGGAAAAGGGGTTACTTTGTTTCCAAAACTTACTGTATAAGTAATATTTCACCCTGAAATTATCACTGAACAATGGAAGAGACAAACAAGGCAATGATAGTGAGGGCCTTGATGATTGTGCTAGGGATCTAGCACAATCTAAACAAACTCATGTGTCCTCGACACACTAGTAGGAAAACAATATATTGAGGTGGGCAGGGAAGTGGATAATTCACAGTGATTCATGCACATAGGACTTTGTAGATTCTAGAAATGAAGTCTCTTTCCAATTCTGCTGCACACGAGAAAAGAAACCAGTTGAGCTGGGATAGGACACTTACAAAATAAAAACTTTCCTTTATGATCAGTGGAAAGCTATAAACCTACCTATAAATGTTTTAAACCAAAACCAGTCCCGAGTTTAGGGACTTTATATCCTTGGGAGTAATTACTCACTTTAATTTGAGATACTGGGGGAGAGTTAGGAGGGAATATTAAATCAAGTTCTGTAGGACGAAGTTTGAGAAAAAAGTAACAATAACTAGGAGTATTGAGGAAAGCAAAATACTGTTCTTTAACTTTTGCTATGATAGCATAATTAAAAATAATGCTTAAATGAATGATTTGCCCAAAATTGTATTAAGATACAAATTTGACCTTATAACACGGGACACGTACTCATCCTCAGGTAAACTACATGTTGACTAAGTCACATATCCCTGTGTCCCTAACTAAGGACAGGTTCCCATACAAAGAGCAGGCACAGAGCACGCATGTGTATTGAGGGACTGGTGTTAACGGGGGAAAGGAGGACAGAAAACTTTAAAATATCTGAAATTTGAAACTACAAAACTAATTGTAAATAGTAAAGATAAACTAGCAATGATGGACAGTGGCAACATGGTTCTTTCAAGCTCCTGCCAGCTCGTCAGCTGAGAATCTTTTTAATACATTTCGCTCTCAGATCAGTTATGTCAGAGCAATTGTTCATCTGCCTTAAATGAGGATAGGATTAGAAACAGTTTCCCAGGACATTAGTAGCAATAAGTGTCAGAAGTTAAATTTCCTGACCTCTTGGCCCTCACATTTTTTTCTAAGAAGTATGATTCTCATTAGCAAGATTTACAGAGCCCAGACCTTCAGTTTGGGGGCTTAATGAGGTTTCTTAACTTCTGCATTACATTTGGGACCAGAAAAATCTTTGTCAGCGGGGCTTCCCTGGGCCTTGTGGAATGATTAGCAGCATCTCTGACCTCTATCCACCAGATGCCTGTCGCAACTCTCTAAGCTGTGACAACCGAAAATATCTTCAGTCATTCCCAAATGTGCCCTCAATGAAGGACAAAATCACCCCTAGTCAAGTAAATTATCTTAAGTAAAACGGGGAGAGAGACCGCCCTCTTTAAGATTCTTAAAGTCAGGGATGGGGGGAGGGGGCGGCTATTGTTTGAATGTGTTTTCCCTTTCGGCAAATCATACCCTGCAGCGAGAACCTCGTAAGTACTAGCGGCCCTTGAGCCTGGAACTGAAAACGGGAGAGGGAGGATACGTCCAGTTAATAGCGCCCCCACTCTGTTATCTTTCTGAGTGCTCCCTTCAAAAGTCCAAGGCAGTACAGAGTTTGGGCAGAAGGCATTTTAAGGTAAACGCATTATTCACTGAGATTTAGCTAAGAAATCAACAGCTTACCACTTATTTGATGACCACATTGCTTTAAGGAATGTCCGGAAATTGCATTTGTCCGTAACACTCTTGGCAGGGTTCCTGTAGCACTGTCTTTCAGGAAGCAACCAAACCTGTTTTTAAAAGTACTTTCAGTTAAACGTAGAATGATAAACACACACTGAGGATATGTCTAACGTTTTTTAGGCCCTAATAAATATGTCCCGGAATAAGGAAAATAATAGAGCCTCCCTGGTGCTTGCTGGAAAGGAAACTCTTAGAGGAAATTCCATAAAATCTAACAGCCTTTGTAATACCTAACTTCAGCATTCTTTTTCTTTTTTAAAAAACACTTTTAAGTACAGAAAGTTGATCGTATTAAGGAGGTAATGATTTTTCCTGTGTTCCTACAATTTGGGGAATTATGTTCTCACCTGGTCATTGTTTTTACTTAAGAAATTAAATCAGTCATGAGAGTTGGATCTATCTATAGTGTTCAGCTTTCTTATTAACTCCTTCTGGTTCCCACTAATGGTAGACTTCATTCTATCTCTGCTGTTAATCCTAATGGTGTTCTTTCATAAGGATTCTAGAACCTAACTCAACAAAGTTGTTGCCTCTCAACCACAGTCTGGGTTTTCTGTACAAGTTTAACATGTAGAATCAGGGGGTGATGATCTAATTCCTAGTTTTTAAATTCAAATGGAATTAATATAAAAGAATAGACTTATGGATATGGAAATAGGAACAGTGAAGAAATGCTCATTCTGGATATTGGTCAAAGTGAAAGAAAATTATGATGAAACCATGGCTACACTCAGTCAACTTTATGACCTAATAAGATCTTTAATGACTATTTTTTCAGGGCTCTTACTTTTCCAAAAAAGTTAATAGTTAATAATATATTTGTATGTGCACACTCACACATGTACGTACACACACACACACACACACACACACACACACACTACATCTCACAGATGCCCCCTACAGGTCCATTCCGAACAGACCTTTCCTGAGGTCACAAGCTCTGGATCTTACTCAGTAATATTCTCAATAAAATATTTGCCTTCCATTATATTTTCTTAGGCCTGTGCTATCCACAAATACAATCCTGAGTCAGACAGTATGTTTCCTTGCCCAAGTGAAATATTCACCTGTTTTTAGACCCTTTCTGGAGACAATCACTTAATCCAATGATTTTCAAGCATTCTCCCTGAGGCCTTGGATAAACCCTGACTAGTGTCTATGACTTTAGGTCAATGCAGCAACTGTTTGATATGCACATTGCCAGGCCCAAGACACTTGGGTTCAGTGGGCTGAACCATTTGGGTCTGAGGCTGTGGCCTAAGAATCTGCTAATATAAGAACCACTCCAGATGATTCCAGTGAAGCTGGCCCTTAGAACCCATTTGAGAAACATAACCCTATAATATCTGTATCTTTTTGCACACAACTGGTTCTATTTTGAAAAATGACTGGCTTCTCCAATAGTGACATATCAGCATTTACCTTTTGTCTGTGTCATTAGTGGAATCTTCAGGAAGAAAACTGAAGAGCAAACACCTAGGATGGAACGTGCACATCATCCGACAGTGTTGGGCATTTGGGGTGTACATGGCTGTGAGGTCCCCACCTCTGAAGAAGGTGTTTGTATATAGTTGAGTCAGGCATCCTATGATACAATCATTGAAAAAAAGGGCATTAATTTGCAATGAATGCAAATAATTATTTTGATAGAAATATGTCTGTGTTCTGAGCCTTCTTACTTCCTCCACTAAATACCCAAAGAGCTTTACAACAGGACTTTAATTACAGGGAAAGAATGAAACATATTAAGGTGACTATTTGAACAAGGTATAATGTTATTTAAAGTCAGTCTATGGGTACTTCTACATAAAAAACTTGGTTGATTTGTATGAAATCAGAGAATAATTTGCATATATATTATCCATAAGAAAATACAATTCTATCTTGGTTTCTCCCTATGGCCTAATGTGCTATGAGAATACTGTTACTTAAAAAAAAAAAAAAAAAAAAAAAACAAGCAGGGTCCCTGGGTAGCTTAGTTGGTTAAGCATCCAGCTCTTGATCTCAGCTCAGGGTCATGAGTTCAAGTCCCCCACTGGGCTCCCTGGTAGATGTGAAGCCTACTAAAATAATAAAATAAAATAAAACAGGCTTCTAGTTATGGAATAAATAAGTCATGGGCATAAAAGGCACAGCATAGGGAATATAGTCAATGATACTATCAACAGTGTTGTGTGATGACAGTAGCTACACTTGTGGTGAGAATAGCAGAATGTACAGAGAGGCTGAATCACTATGTTGTATACCTGCAAATATTTTAACATTATGTGCCAACTATGGTCAAATTTTAAAAAATTAAAAAAAAAAAACAATGTAGGATCTCTTTCTCAAAACCTTTCCATAACAAATATCTCTGTAAAGGGAGTTAGAGACAGTCTCACTATATGCCTCTGACTATTGTGTTTTGTTGTGTTGTGTTTTTACAGAAAGAAGTTAAGTAACTGAGCTTTAGAGCAGTACAGACTTGTGCAAGACCCACGTGGCTAATGAATGTCCTAGGAAAGAAACCTAGCTCTTTTCACTCCCAGTCCTGTTCCCTTTTCTAGCGTGCAATGTTAAATGTTGTTCCTCATCTCAGTTTAATTTAAACCAAGATTTATTGGGTACTTACTGGGATCAGTACATTTATTTGCTCGGTTTCTGCAAGTAAACGCAAATGTGTGCATATGCCAAATTAAAAATCCATTCTGGAGTATTTGCTGTTTAGAATTGTTCACAGTTCTAAAGTACCCTGCATC
This sequence comes from Taxidea taxus jeffersonii, assembly GCA_003697995.1. NCBI lineage: Eukaryota > Metazoa > Chordata > Mammalia > Carnivora > Mustelidae > Taxidea > Taxidea taxus. The sequence goes on from ML101418.1 coordinate 28,578, forward strand.
CCACATATTATTAGAATATTAAATGCTACCTTTACTGTTTTACTGTTTCATATATTAAAAGTAAACTTTAATACATGAATTTGAGTTTACCTTGAAAGACCCACTTTAAACCAAATTGGCAATGAAGAAGTCAAACTCTCTCTCTTCGCAGATGACATGATACTTTATATGGAAAACCCAAAAGACTCCACCCCCAAACTACTAGAACTCATATAGCATTCAGTAATGTGGCAGGTTACGAAGTCAATGTACAGAAATCAGTTGCTTTCTTATACACTAACAATGAAAACACAGAAAGGGAAATTAGAGAATTGATTCCATTTACTATAGCACCAAGAACCATAAGATACTTGGGAATAAACCTAACCAAAGAAGTAAAGGATCTGTACTCAAGGAACTACAGAACACTCATGAAAGAAATTGAAGAAGACACAAAAAGATGGAAGACCATTCCATGCTCTTGGATCGGAAGAATAAACATTGTTAAAATGTCTATACTGTCTAGAGCAATCTATACTTTTAATGCCATTCCGATCAAAATTCCATTGGTATTTTTCAAAGAGCTGGAGCAAATAATCCTAAAATTTGTATGGAATCAGAAGAGACCCCGAATTGCTAAAGAAATGCTGAAAAAGAAAAACAAAACTGGCAGCATCATGTTGCCTGATTTCAAGCTTTACTACAAAGCTGTGATCACCAAGACAGCATGGTACTGGCATAAAAACAGACACATAGACCAGTGGAATAGAGTAGAGAGCCCAGATATGGACCCCCAACTCTATGGTCAAATAATCTTCAACAAAGCAGGAAAAAATATACAGTGGAAAAAGGACAGTCTCTTCAATAAATTGTGCTGGGAAAATTGGACAGCTATATGTAGAAGAATGAAACTCGACCATTCTATTACATCTTACACAAAGATAAACTCGAAATGGATAAAAGACCTCAACGTGAGACAGGAATCCATCAGAACCCTAGAGGAGAACATAGGCAGTAACCTCTTCTATATCAGCCACAGCAACTTCTTTCAATATATATCTCCAAAGGCAAAGGAAACAAAAGCGAAAATGAACTTTTAGGACTTCATCAAGATCAAAAGCTTCTTTACAGCAAAGGAAACAGTCAACAAAACAAAGAGGCAACCTACGGAATGGGAGAAGATATTTGCAAATGACAGTACAGACAAAAGGCTGATATCCAGAATCTATAAAGAACTTCTCAAACTCAACACACACAAAACAGATAATCATGTCAAAAAATGGGCAGAAGACATGAACAGACACTTCTCCAATGAAGATATACAAATGGCCATCAGACACATGAAAAAATGTTCATCATCACTGGCCATCAGGGAGATTCAAATCAAAACCACATTGAGATACCACCTTACACCAGTTAGAATGGCCAAAATTAGCAAGACAGGAAACAACGTGTGTTGGAGAGGATGTGGAGAAAGGGGAACCCTCTTACACTGTTGGTGGGAATGCAAGTTGGTACAACCACTTTGGAAAACCGTGTGGAGATTCCTTAAGAAATTAAAAATAGAACTTCCCTATGACCCTGCAATAGCACTACTGGGTATTTACCCCAAAGATACAGATGTAGTGAAAAGAGGGGCCATCTGTACCCCAATGTTCATAGCAGCAATGGCCATGGTCGCCAAACTGTGGAAAGAACCAAGATGCTCTTCAATGGATGAATGGATAAGGAAGATATGGTCCATATACACTATGGAGTATTATGCCTCCATCAGAAAGGATAAATACTCAACTTTTGTATCAACATGGACGGGACTGGAAGAGATTATGCTGAGTGAAATAAGTCAAGCAGAGAGAGTCAATTATCATATGGTTTCACTTATTTGTGGAGCATGACAAATAACACGGAGGACATGGGGAGATGGAGAGGAGAAGGGAGTTGAGGGAAATTGGAAGGGGATTTGAACCATGAGAGACTATGGACTCTGAAAAACATTCTGAGGGTTTTGAAGGGGCGGCGGGTGGGAAGTTGGGGGAGCCAGGTGGTGGGTTTTATGGAGGGCACGTATTGCATGGAGCACTGGGTGTGGTGCATAAACAATGAATTCTGTTATACTGAAAAGAAATTAAATTAAAAAAAAAAAAGTCAGCTTAATAAGCTTTTCCAACTCAGGCAGCACATTTTTCTGTCAACTGTCTGTTAACCACAGGATATCCCAATGGCAACTCTGTCCATCCCCTAGAACATCTATTTTTGTATTGCCCTTCAGGGAATGGACAGCTTAGACACATGTTTCACTAAGCACTGAATATTAAAATTTCCTTTGCACTATCCTACTCCCTCTGGGGAGTCTAGCCCTGAGCTCTGTTAGGATGACCTAACCTAGGAAGATTAGCTTTTCTCCCTCTTGGAGGTGTGGCTAAGATGACTAACCCTTGGGTAAGTTTCATATTTTGAAAAAAACAGAGATTCCCTAGAAGTTGCCAGGTGTATATGCCTAGATTTCATGTACACACAAAACACTGAGTAGCTGGTCCAGTGACAACACTAACTACAAAGTGACCTGTGTTTTAAACAGTTGGTGTATTTGGCTGATTACTAGTTACCAAGCAGCCGTCCTTCCCCCATCCCCACAAACATGAGTACAAACAATACCCTGCACTAGCCTGGGAGTTCCTGTTCTGCAGCTAAGCCTTGTGAATAGCCATGTGACTTGACAGATGGAAAGGGGCAACCAGAAACACACCAACTTTGGAGCAAGCTGGGAGGAAAGCTCTAATAGGTGTTCTTGCGTATCCTCATAAGCTGGTAATAAGGATGATAATGGTGATGACGATAACGACAATAGGCTTGTTGGTATTATATTTTAGAGTGTTTTAAAGCACTGTTATAAAAGTTATCTCACAACATAAAATAATATCAACTGACTCCTGTGTCCATGGACTTTGGGCAGGTTATTTGGTCTTGTTTAAATAAAAAAAATCTACATGGTCAATAATAAGAAGAAAACCACTACACTTTTTTTTTTAATTGGGCAAAGGATATGAAAAGTCAATTTACAAAAGAAACACAAGCAAATAGTAAGTATACAAAAATGGAAACTATCATAAATGCAGGCAAGTCAAAACAGTTGATGCCATTTTACTCACCAGATTAGCAACAATTTTTAATTATCTAAGTTACCAGTGTAGGTGTACTACTTTTGGCTGTGAATGATTAAAAACAAACAAAGAACAACAACAAAAACCCTAGTTCAATGTAACTTAGTATAAATGAAATGTATTGGTTCAGAAGCCAGAGTACATGGCAGATTGGGCTTCCGGAATCACTGGACAGAGTACTTGGCTGATCCTATCAAGATTCAATTTGTCTTGATCCCTTTGCTCCGTTCCACAGTGTTGCTATTGCTTTCAAGTTCCACATAGAGGCAAGATGCCAGAAGCTCAGGGCTTTGCACTCTCCAATAGTTCAAGTCAATTGGAAATAATAATAAGAAGGAGAGTCTTATTTCTAGAAGTGTAAGCAAAGACCTCATTGCAAACCTTTAGCTCTGATCGGGTCACTGTAGCCAGCAGGATGTGTGCCCCTGTTTACTAATTCAGGTCAGCTTAGGTCACAGCCACATAGACCCAAACATGGAGGCAGCAATTTCCCAGAAACAAATTAGGATACAGTTTCCAGAAAGGTGAATATATGTCAAGCCATATAGACAACTACTGGAGTTGGCCTAAGTGGCATAATGATCACTCTTAGTGGCTGGTGGAGTTAATTGGAGAATCACCTTTCTGAAAGATAATTTCATGATGTACATCAGAGAACCTTCCAAACTATTCACACCTTTCTATCTAACATTTTTATTTCCAAAATTTTATTCTACAGAAATAACTGAATATGTATATAAGAATGTGCATACAAAAATACCATTACTAGGGAAGATTACGAGTTCCAAAAAATATGATATATATAAAAAGATAGCTATAAATGGGAAACATAAATTATAAACAAAGTATCTATAATTAATAACATCTTTGATAAATGTGTAAATAGATATGTAGAAAAATATCTGAAAAGCCAAAAAAAATTTTAACAGTGGTCATTTCTGTATTAAAGGACTACAGCTAATAGGCATTTTCTCATATTCTGCTTACCTGCACCTCTAATTTTCCTAGCATGATCATAATTTATTTTTTGCCAAAAAGATAAAACTGAAATGGCCATGGTCCATAGAATCTCTGGTTTCTACCCCTCAGCATTCAATGGATTTAATGATCATGGTTTAAAAAGCAATTAGACATGAGGTGGGTGCTGTTGGTTTAGGAGGGGAAAACAGCTTCCTCCTGAAAAAAATTATATCTCTTTATAAATGTAACCTTTACGCAAGAGGTGTTCATCTTAGCCATACATCTGAGAGGTAGGTAAATAATCATTGCGGTGTCCATCTTAAGTCAACACAGACTCAGAATCTATCCATAACGATGGCTCAGAGAAAATGTCATTCTATAATGATTAATAAAGAACTGTGTCCAGAATCGTCTTTATTCCCTGAAAACTTAACAGAATGGCTAGAGATAGAAATACGTTCAAAACTTGGTGTTGAAAGCAGAATTAGTCAAAGGGACGATTTACTAATTTAAATTTAAACCAAATACTTCTGTTTCTGAAGCAGTTCCCCTGTGGCCAAAATAGTAAAAATATGCACCAGGTACCTATTACAACACTTGGGTTTGGGATCCAGATATTACAAGATACCTACACAGTAAATATTAAGATAAAGTTGATTTTTAAAATATATTGATACTTGGGACACCTGGGTGGCTCAGTTGGTTAAGTAGCTGCCTTCGGCTCAGGTCATGATCCCAGCATCCTGGGATCGAGTCCCACAT